>BCLK01000408.1:0-190992 GCA_001748405.1 Paraphoma sp. B47-9 | reverse complement strand
CGTGAAGCTTCGCTGTATCCTGTAGCTAGCCGATCTGCTTCCCTCTGAACATATAATTTTAGCCTTGAATCCGAGCAGTGAGTATGCTGGCCAACTATGTCCATTAATTCTCTCATCCCGGACTTGAGCATTTCAACTTCTACCTTTAGTGCCCGATTCTTACGCTCGACACCGCGCGCCTCTTCCACAAGATTCTCTTGCTGCCTCTTTTGCTTACTCCTACATTTGCTTGCCGCCTTGCGATTTTTCTCGAGATATATGGCTCGTGCTGAGCCAATGACTGCAAACTCTGACCTCCTTCGACGTCCGAAGCCTGGGTGCTTCTGAGTAGGAGTGTGATCGTCTTCGCTGTTTTGTGAGCTACTAGAAGGTTGCCTGCGTGGTACTTGTAGCTCGTTGGAAGTATATGCTATAAAATGAGACGGAACGGCTGCGAGAGGCTGCCTTTCAAATGAGATGTTGTGTTCTGATCCAATGAACTCTGCTCCTTGCTCGACACGGGTTTGTAATGGGGAAATCGTCGCCATGTCTGGAGACTGTGCCATGGCATTGGCTGGGGTGAACGTGGGAGGCTGAGTGTATAGTGGTGATGTGCCGTACACCAATGGCGTCGTGGAAGTGCTGGTATTGCAGCTTGTGTTGTAGTCGCGTCTGATACTCTCATCTGCACAATGGCGTGACAGTCTTCGTTCGACCGGGGTCGTTTCCTCGGTACATCCACGCTCTTGACCAAACACGAATCTCCGCTCGGATGGTCCCTCTGCAATGGGGGTCCGAGGCACTATGAACCGCATATAATTCGGAGACGGTCCGCCAGATTCGGTTTCAGTGGACGTAGTGGCCCAGCCGTCTTGCGGGTGGTAGAGGTTCGATATTTCGGAAGCCATTTTGATGTCTAGCTCAGACTCGCGGTAGCGTGGAACCGGATTCGACTGCATGGTGAGCAGTTCGGTGGACATGAAGGCAGTCCGCGAGGGACACTAGGTGGGGAGTTCTGATTAAGGATCTAATCTGTACAGGACGGATACCGCTAGCGTGTGAAATTGGACCGTGACAGTGCGAGAGTGTTGCGCGGGGACGCAAACCTACAAGCCCTTATACTAACAATGGCCTCTTGTCAAATACCACAGACCACTGGTGACAATTGTGGTTATTCTAGACCAATGTCGATCATGATGCAACAAATCCGATAACACGCAAGCGCATCCGTCATACCAGGAGCATCTTGTATAGCGCTCTGTTCTAGAAATCGTGAGCAGTCTGGAGCAGCTGTGGATCATACAATACGCAACCCAATTGCTCGGTACTGAGCCGCGAGCCAGCGGCTTGCATCAAGGCCCCATGGCTCGATTTACCGACCGTTTACGAGACAGTACAGCGCCTTCTGGCCTGTCAATGGGGCTATTCCGGTGAACATGGCCGGAGCCGGTGAACGGTTTGACAGGTTGGGCACAGCTTGGCATGAAGTTCACCTTGCGGTGGACGTCGCCGGTCCAATAGGACAAAGGTTTTTTGGGCAAAGTCGGAAGTTCCGCCCCACTTCCGTGAGATGTGTATACGGGCCGTAATATCTACTTACGATGCATTGGGAACAGATGGCATTTACTCAGTCAACCCGCTGGTGAAGTTTTGATTCTGTGGCAGCCATCTTTCAGCCCAATGGTGAGCTCCACGGCTTTGTTGCAAGCTCAACCTACGAACGTAACACAACGCCAAACTAATTCTGGATGCCTCACTGACAACACGTGGAGAATGTTTCACGTTTGCGGTTCATGGCTGCCGGGTCGGCTCTTCGTGCCTTAACCAATAGGATCCCCAAATTTCTCTCATTTGCTATACGACACTTCTTTGTTCTACGAAATTCTTCTGGTCTACTCCCACTATTCGATCCATGCAATCGAATGATCGATTCTCAAAGACAAACACATATCGCACTGCGGGTTTACTGTCTTGTACCTAGCTATGTGCCTCGACAAAAATTAGTGCTCTAATCATCGCTAATGGCAGTGGTTGGCAGTATGCGCTATCGGCGGATGTATTGATGCTTGAGTATCTTTGTTACAGTAGGAATCTGATTTATTGAGTTGAGGCATTCAAACAGCATGCAATAAGGCCTCACGACGTCAGGTTGGGGAGCAGAGCTGACCTCATCGCCCCCGATGAGTGTCCTGTCTTTGCCTGATCAAGTCAGGGATCTATTCGCGCTTAGAGAACAATGAAGGAAAAAAGCAGTCTACAGGTGGAAGCGTCTCAACTGGTAGGAGTTGAGCATCTATGCAGATGCGTCGGCGAAGTGCCAATGGCAAGGTGTACGTCCTCTGTACCGAATAAGGGCTTAGTGATGGCTTGTACCCACGTGTCTCTTCTATGAGAAGCTGTCAGCATGTATTACGTTTACGGCTTGATTAGTGCCTGCACGTAAGGTTGCCCATGGCTTTACGCAGGGCCGCAGGCAAAAGAAATGCAAAGACGCTGGTTTTATACTAAATGGCGAAATGATCAGACCATTCTGCTCTCCAGGATGTTAAGCGTAGAGCAGAGGGCCCCCCTTATTCTATGAATGTGAATTGCTGTGCGTTCTGAAGTAAATTCATGATAAGCCACTTTCCATCCTTGATGGAGTATCGACCAAACATTCGCGGAAAAGCATATCCGATCCTGTTGCTCACCTGGCCACCTCCCCAGAAAGACCGGGCGAGATACGACTCTATCACCACAGAATCGGCGAACTGAACCCAAATAGAGGCCCGCTCTCGCAGATTACAAAATGCGCATTGTTGTGTTTGGCGCTTCTGGTATTCAAGGACGCCATCAAGTTCATCATCTTGCACGTTGCGGCCACAGGGTCGTTGCCGTGTCTCGAAACCCCGCCCCACTTCCTGCAGACATTGACCACAAGAATGTGATATCGTTTGCGGCAGATTTCACCGACAAGAACTCGGTACGGGATGTTATAGATGGCGCCGATCGTGTCTTCATCAACCTCCCCTCGACCTCTTTCAACCGATCTGAGCCTATTCTAGCAGCGGCAAATACCATAGGAAACGCAGCCAAACAATCTGGGGTCTCTTTGATCTTGTTCAACACCAGCATGCCGATTCCGGTAGATGCTCAAGGCATCAAAGCGCAGGACGATCGCCGTGAAATCCGGAAAATATTGAGGGCTAGTGGTGTTCCGGTCATAAGCATCGAGCCCGCTGTTTATCTCGACAACCTCTTAGAAGGTTGGGCTCTGACACCAATCAAAGAAAGAGAAACAGTTGTGTATTGTCACAAACCGAATCTTCGTGTATCATGGGTGTGTCATCACGACGTTGCCCAAATCATGTGTGCCGCGGCGCATCACCCCGAACTCGCAGGTTGCAATATACCTGTAGGTGGTCCGGAGACTGTACGACTCGAAGAATTAGCAGAAAAGCTGTCGTGGGCCTGGGGACGAAGCTTGAAGCACGAAAACCAATCAATGTCCGACTTCTGCACAAGAATTAGTGAAACTATGCAAGGCCGAGGACTTGAAGCGGAGAGGATCACTAGCCAGATGTTCAAAGCATATACATATTATAATGAGGCAGCAGACGAACCATTCAAAGTCGACATGCAGGGCATCGTAGATTTGTTAGGTGTACGACTGACGCTGATAGAAGACTGGGCGAAGAGACGGAGTCCGTGGGATGACAAAGGCTACTATTGAGTAGGTCAAGCGCGTCAATGAGTTTACCACAAAACGCCAATGTGTGAAAACCATACCTTTTCTATGACCCCTTGCTTCCCAATTCGACCAAACTGCTTGGTTACCTGAACCTAAGTGAGCTAACATTATTGTTACTGATATCGGATTTTAAGCACACAAGATAGTGGATGGCAGCGATATGAAAGCCGAACTAGACGAGTTATATTCTCGACAAGAGACGGAAGCGGCATCACTGTTTGCAAGTGTGCACTTTCTTCAAGGGCAGCTCTAACCCCATCATGTCGCTATCAGCTCCGCAGGGGAAGAAGGGCTTAATCCCTTGCATTTACGTCGCAGCTTCGGGTGCAGCACTATAAGCTTTTAGTATCGATATCCCGGCCGCTAGAAAGCGTTGTTGTCGCCAGCAAATGCAGACCATGACAATGCTCACCAACAGCATTACTGCACCAGATACACCAAAGCCTAGATCTATTGGGAGAGCCGACGATAAAACCTAGCACTCTCCGCGGCGGAGCTGTCCATAGAAACCTCTGTAGAAGGGTATGAGCAACCGCCACAGCTTAGCCGGGGCGGTCCACTGAATCGCTCGCTGGGTATGTGCTTCATTCATGGTCGTACATGATTATGATATCCTGGTGGACAAGTAGGTGCTCCAATTAAGCAGCGCCACCAGGATCCAATGTCTGTCTTGGCCGGCCATGACACGGAGTTCGTGCTCCGGCTTGCGCGGCGCGAGACAGGCTCACAAGATCATCGACTTCTCACTTGTGTACAAAGAGGATTGTGTAATACAGTCTGTCCATCTCGTGTTAATGGCCCCTTATTCGCGATGCTGTTGAAGGCGAGAATTCCGACAAGAAGCTCGACCGCGGTACGACGTCAATGTGCACGGGCCTGAGATAACTCATTATTATCGAACGAGACAAGGCGCAACGACGATACTTGTTCACTTATCATTCAGCAGCCTCTTGCTTACGGCAGTGGCATCACGTGCGTTATCTTCAGAGGCCTTGCCTTGTACGTGCAAGGCCAACAACTGCCAATGTGCGGCGAGGAGTCTCAAGCCCTATCGCTGTCTCAAGCAACAGAATGGCTTTTCAGATGCTGCTTCCACTGCTGAAGACCATTCCAAATGCTTCACCCTCTTCGATGCTCAAGCCCTCATCCAGTATAGAATGAGCCATGTCGACCACAGCGTCTTCGATACCAGCTTCAAGTAGCAAGCCCTCGCTAAATGCCAGTCGCGTTAGTGCGACCAGATACGCGTGCTGACCACCTAAAGTATTGACTAGCTTGCTTTTGATGTCGAATCCGGGCGTGCTCGTTGCAATGTGATGGATCAGCTTCATGGTCGTGTTCACAGACTCGATCTTTTGAGGCTGTGTCGGCGAGAGTGGCTGTCTGTACAAAGTGTTGAGACTGTAATCGAGGTGCTTGATCAATCGACCAATGCACAGCCGATTCTGCGCTAAACGATCGCAGCCATGCTTCCACACAGAAAACTGTGTTAGGACCTTGAGTACGAGGAGGCGAAGTTCCCACACTTCTGCTTCTGTGGCTGTGACTGCGTGCACATCTTCCCTAGTAGGATCGGGAATGGTCTTGGGTGATTCGGTGAAAATGTTTGTAAGGCGGCTGATGAGGGCGTCCTCGATGTTCGCCTGACTTTCGTCCTCCGCGGCAATAGGCCCCAATGAAGCCGCGAGGGCTGAAGTGCTGAGTATGCGCAACACAAGCGCGATTTGAGGCTGTGGGTATTCTTTGTTGAGGAGCATCAAAGTGAAGCCGGACGGGATGCCTTGCCAGAAGTGAAGTACAGCTTCGGGACTGGTAGACACACAGCTTGTCGCGAGCAGGTAGAGAAGCTCAAGACAGTCTAGCACGTCGATCCTGGCAGCAATGTCCCGCTGGGTGGGAGAGTACAGGCTCGCGATGGCCTTGCCACCTAGTCTGGCAGCATTGATGATGGGAGCAGACACGAGATCAACTGTGGTAACTATCAGGGGAATGGCCCGCAGCGCTGCCTGCACTGCAGTCTCCGCCGGCTCGCAATTCAGGATGAAGTGCAAAGCATCGAGCACGAGAGACAGCGGCGCATAGTATTTTTCGCTGAGACACTGTTTCCACAGGTCGAGGAACACGTTGCACAGCTGCAAGGCCAGCTCATGGACATCCGTCGCAGTTGCGCAAGCTAGCTCATCGTACACAATCGAGGAGAGCTTCTTGGAGGGCTGCGTGGGGAACGCGTGCTGCCACAACGCCTCGAGAATGCGATCCTGGCCGTTGGACGAGGGCTGCGAGAGCAACTGATGCAGCAGGGAATAGCGCTGGTCGTGCTCGCGGAAGAACTGCAGCAGCGCGACGTCAATGGTCGCTCCCAAGCCGCGCTCTGGCTCCTTGTCGGTGGGCCTACTGCGCGGCTCGCTCAGCTGCAGCGCGGGGAGCGGAATGGGGCTCTGGTCCGCGAGCTGCCTCTTGCGCTTACCAGCCTGCCGTGGGGTCGCTGTCTTGGGCCTGTCACGTGCCTTGGAAGGCGACGCCATCAGGACGTCGTCGTCGTCGAAGCCGTCGCCAAGTGGGCCCCGTGACTTTTGCGCGCGGCGCGGCGTTCCAGCAGGGCTCGTGACGGCTGGGTCGGCTGCCCTGGGCCGCGATGGTATGGGCATGGGTACTGCTCGCCGTGAGCGTTGGGCCATGCCGGCCTCGCGGGCATCGTGCTGGCGGAACATGCTGTCCGTATGCGCTTGCTCCTTCTCGCGCCGCAGCCGCTCGATTTCGGCACGCATGCGGGCGAGCTCGGAGCCATGCTGCTGGTGCTGGTCGGCCAGCTGGCGCTCATACTTGCGGGCGTCGGCCTCGTGGCGGCGCCTGAGAGTGTCGGCCTCGCCAACCTTGGTCTGCAGCTTGCTTTTGAGGTCCTCGGCCGCCTTCTTTTCGCGCGCCCTCACCTGCTCGAGCTGCAGATATCAGCAGCTGCTCGCACAAAGCGTCTCCGCGGCCCACCTTCTTGATGCGCGAGAGCAGCTGCGTCGCGTCTGCCTGCGAGCGGCGCGGCTGCTCGTCGACGTCCATGTCGTCGGCCACATCTGCGCCTGGCTGCTCGTCACCGGGGCGGGCGTAGTCATAGGGCTGCCGGGGCGGCGTGTACCGCGGGGCTGCGGCATCGTCGTCGTCGAGATTCACCACCTCGTCGCCGTCGTCCAGTCCGTAGTCCGACTCCGGGGCAGCGAGGGCTCGCTGGCTGTGGGCGTGGTGCTGCGTCGCGCGGACGGCGCTGGCCTCGAGGTGCTGCAGCGCATGGGCGGGCAGGTCGTCGAGCTCCGCGTCGGAAAAGTCAAAGTCGGCGGCGTCGAGGTCCATTGCTGCTGCTCCATTGCGCGTGTCTCGTCTGTGCTCAGAGTGCGGTCACGGGGGTCGTCGTGGTTGACGTGGAGCACTGTACGTATATGCAGGCGGGGCGACGCGACGCGAGCAGATGTGCAGCGGTACGACAGAGCTTCACATGCGCCCGCTAGGCCGCTTTGGCGCGGGCTTGCGCCTTGTTCGCAATATGACGTTGGACCGGTCCCTGGCTGGTCCGCCGTTTCCACCACCACACCAAGCTCCACGCCAGCGTCGAAAAAACGCCCACCCTCTTCTTGCATCCCTCCTCCTTCCTCCGGGCTCTCTCGTCGTGCCTTTGCGCTTCCCGCCACTCCTTCACCGTCCGCACCGCAGCCCGTCGCCAGCATGACGCGCCCCCGCAAAGACGTCAAGTTCCAGCACCGCAGTGCAAGCAACGGACGAGCCCGGCGGCCGTCGCAGAGCATGTCGGAAATCAGCGAGAATGGCTCAGAGCCTGGCAGTCCCACCAAGAATGGCTCCATCGCGCCTTCCGTATGTCTACCCTCCTTTCCCGCCCGCCGCCGCTGACCTGCGCAGGCACCAGAGCCACCACAGCTGTCCGAGTACGAGAAGAAGCGCGCCAACTTCATCACCCGCACAGTATGGACACTCGCCATGATTGCCGGCTTCTTCTGGGTCCTCGGCGCCGGCCACATCTACATCATCATAATCGTCACCGCGGTGCAGGTCATATCTTTCAAGGAGGTCATTGCCATAGCAAACGTGCCCAGCAAGGCCCGCAGCCTGCGCTTCACCAAGTCGCTGAACTGGTACTTTCTGGGCACCGCCATGTACTTTCTGTACGGCGAAAGCGTCATTTACTATTTCAAGCACATTCTGCTAGTCGACCGGATTCTGCTCCCGCTCGCTACTCATCACAGGTTCATTTCGTTCATGCTGTACATCATCGGTGAGTTTTCAGACTGAGCGTCTGCGTCTTCCGACCCACTGCTGATGACGACAGGCTTCATTTTCTTCGTATTTTCCCTCCAAAAAGGCCACTACAAGTTCCAGTTCACCCAGTTTGCGTGGACCCACATGGCCCTGTTTTTGATCGTCGGCCAGGCGCACTTTGTCATCAACAACATTTTCGAGGGCTTCATCTGGTTCATCTTGCCAGTCTCAATGGTCATCACCAACGACATTTTCGCTTATCTGTGTGGTATCACGTTCGGACGGACACCGCTTATCCAGATCTCGCCCAAAAAAACATGGGAGGGCTTCCTTGGCGCATGGTTCTTCACCATTCTCTGGGGAATAGGTCTGACGCACTTTCTGGCACAGTACAAGTATTTTATTTGTCCCGTCAATGTACGTGTTCCCATGGACAATTCCATTGTTGCAATTGCTGACCCGCGTAGGATCTTGGTGCGAATATCTACACCAGCCTCGAGTGCAAACCCAACCCGGTCTTCATTGCCCAGGACTATGCGCTGCCGTTTGTTCCTGCTGGGCTGCCCATTCCGCGCACCTTCAACATCATGCCGGTGCAGTTCCATGTCTTCATCCTTGCCACTTTTGCTTCGCTGGTGGCTCCATTCGGAGGCTTCTTCGCCTCTGGTCTTAAGCGCACATTCAAGATCAAGGACTTTGGTGACTCCATTCCTGGACACGGAGGAATGACTGACCGCATGGACTGTCAATTCATCATGGGATCTATTGCTTTCTTCTACTACTCGAGCTTCATCGCCGTACACCACACCACTGTGGGCGGAGTGATCGAGCTGGCCGTCCAGGGGCTCACTGCCGAGGAGCAGATGGAGGTGGTCAAGATCTTGGCCAAGAATCTCGTAAATCAAGACATCATCTCACCAAAGGTACTGCATCCTCTTCATTCCAAAGTGAGCTTCAGCTGACTTGCAATAGATTCTCGAATACCTGTCCACTCAATTACATAGGAGATGATGCTGCTTACGGGATGCAGTGGTTTTTTCTGGTCGTACATGTGGCTGGCCAGGGCCTTGGCCGCCACCTCGTTTATTCTCATTTTTCGATGTAATAATTTCAGATAATCTCACAAGCAGAGACTAGTGCGTAGCTTGCGTTGGTCGTCTCCTACAAAAAGCCAAAATATGCCATTACTGTAGTGATCGAATGCAGGTTGCGGCTCAAATGAAGTGCAAGCAACGCGTGACGTGCGATTGGACGCGGTGTTAAACGCCAAAATCCGGGAGCGCCATGCAGCCTCCAACCTCGGATTTCGCATGTGTGGTCTCTGACAACACGCCCAATGCCGCCACGGCCAATTGTCAACGACGCACTCTGGCGTTGCTTGTGCCCTGGCTTCCCTCCAGGTCTTGTTGCGTCAACTGTTGCCAGCCCGCGATCCGCAGCGGTCCTATGGCCAGCCCCGAGCCAGCTCAAGTTTGCTCGACCGCCCTCCTGCCGCGCCTCATCAACCGCGGGTGCAACTGCCTCCCGAACCGATGCTTCCTTCTCTCAGTCGAATGCGCCTGCTTTCCAGTCCCAGACTACACCGCGGCTCTTGCCGCGCGCTCCCGCCAGCAAGCCTCCCCTCGCCCAGTTGGCCACCCACATCCTGTACGAGCACCTGCGCAACGAGGGCGCCAAGGGCCACTTCGACGATGTCTTCAGCATCTGCAGGGTGCTGGTCAAAGACAGGGGCGAGCTGCCGAATAAGGACATGTATACGGCCATCCTGCACAGCTTCGTGAGCTCGACCAACGGCACCGCGGGGAAGGTGCGCAAGGTGCTCGACGAAATGGGCTTCTGGACAGACAGCCCCTCCAAGATCGAGCTGGACGCACGGGGATGCGAGTGTGTGCTCGAGGTACTGGCAGTCCATCCAGACTATCTGCTGCGCACCGAAATGCTCGCCTATATGAATGCACGCTGGTTCACTTTGTCGGACCGCGGTCACAACTTTGTCGTAGCTGGCATGCTACGCGAGCGCCACTTCGAGCAGGCCCTCGAGATGATCGAGGACATGGTCCGCAGCAAGCGGCGCATTGAAAATTGGCTGTTCGACCAGGCGCTGTGGGCGCTGCTGGAGTTTGGTGAGGTCGATGAGGCTTTCTACGTGCTCAGTCTCAAAGAGGGCATCCAGCGCCGCAGCAGCAGCGGTTTGGGCGCTGCGAGGCTCAGCAGTGCACTGTGGGGCGCACTGCTTGATGCGGCGGCGCGACGACAACTTGTGAGTGCAGCTTCCCGCCCCAGCTACCACCCCTACTGACCGTTATTTAGCACGATGCCGTCTCCCATGTGTGGAGCATGCAAGTCGAGCCCGGCTATCTGAAACCCGGCACTGGCGCCTGCCACGCCGTCCTTGCTCTCGCTGCACGGTTCGGCGATGTGGCTCTGGCTACTGACGTCTTCCGCGTACTCACCGAGCGTGCGACTGTCTTCACCACGCACCACTATGAGCTCCTGCTTACTACCTATCTTAACGCCAACGACCTCGCCGCTGCCCTCTCGGTCCTACTTATCATGGTCGATGCCAATCTTAGGGTCAGCACGGGGACCTGCCAGCCTCTCTACTGGTACTTGCGAAGGGAGAAGGCGGTTGAATCAAGCCGGCCCATGGCCGCATTCAACATGCTGCAGGATCTTGAAGCCTCTGGTCGCAAGGTGCCTACGGCCGCTGTCAATGCATGCATGCAGGCGAGTATAATTCTCGACCGCTTCGAAGAGGCCATCGAAATTTACAAAGCACTACATACTGTCTCCAAAGCAGGTCCTGATACGCAGACATTCAATGTATTATTCAAAGGCTGCCACATGAACAACCGCAAAGAGCTCGCCATGTTCTTCGCGAATGAGATGGTCCAGCTTGGCCTCAAGCCCGACCGCTTGACCTACGACCGACTCATCCTCGTATGCCTACAGGCGCATGATTGGGACGACGCGCTATTGTACTATCAAGAGATGCGGTCGCTCCGAGCGAAGCCCGAGGTAACAGAAATGATGAGGCCACGCAGAAGTACGTGGGAGGGACTGATCATTGCCTGCGCAAAAGTGGGCGACGACAGGGCCGTTGCCATGCTCAAAGAATACAAGCAGTGGCAAGAGGATCCCCGCATAGCAGTGGAAAGAGCGGTCAGGGAGCGATTTCACGAAGGTATAGCACCCCGCGAAACCGGAGATGGCACGAGACTCTCCTTACCCACGGCGTCCCCAGCTCTCGAGACACGGGGTCCATCTTAAATTGCAATGCTGTAGCACTGTCGAAAAGCGCATGCTCCGGTGGAGAACATCTACTAGCTCACGATGGGGAGCCACGTTAGTCGTTTTACGATGTGTCTCTACCAATTGGTCTCCGTCCTTCTCGGGCGCGTTGCCAATCAATGGAAATCTGTTCGCTGGCCAGATTGTGACATCCGTCCGACAACGCGCCGGGCAGTGGCAGGGCATCGCTCGGCCTACCTAATGCGGTGTGGAGCAACAGATGGCATTGTGGTGGAGTCAATTCGGTGCCGAATTTTTATGCCTGACGAATAGCCGGGAAACAATCGCCAAGCTTGCGAAGCAGTTAACGCCAAAAGCTTGAATATAACCGAGGCCGCAGAGCCGCACGCCTCAACCGAAGTTGAGCCAGACCCACATCAAGCCTCAACCATTTCCCTTAGCGGTCACTGATTCAAAGACATTGTCAAAAACTTGACATCACCTGCTCACCCGTATACGATGCAATCCGGAGCATGGCAGCGTACTCCACCGCGCTTAGCTAGTTTGCGGCATGGCACAGAGAATAACTCCGCACTACAGCTAGCGGGTGACATGGATTCGACCGGGTACAGCATGGAGGCGCCGTTGCATGCAGCATGCTGCGAAAATCAAGAGATCTCGACACTGAGAGATTCATTGTGACATGTATATTGTGGCCATTCTAGAGCTTGTGCTGCAATTGAGGAGAGAACTATGTGCTTGGTCCAATTCTTAGCCCTGACGCCGTAATCATCCGAAGTTCACCGAGGATACGAAAAACTCAGAGGAACGCCATCAGTTCGAAAAGTGTCTAAACTCCTCGAAGCTACGTCTTCGCCGGCCCCAAGGTGGAGACCTCAAGATAACGCCCCAGGACCCGCTCCGGTACGGCGCCCACAGTTCCGTTCTGTGGGGTGTCCCTTCAAAATCAGTGCCCTCCTCGACAGCTTTTCATTCTTTCACTCACACGGGCGATCGCTTGTTCAGCTTAATACATCCCAGTCGGCAACACAAATTTATCTGGAGATTCGTTCCTTCATTTTGAAACCACTGTTTGCAGTCGATATAGATTCGTTCCGTCACCACGTTTGCTCCGCACATTGTTCCTTACGGAATATGCTCGCCATGGGCCTCACTGGCAAGACTCTACAGACGGCCCAACTGCTGCTTGTGGTTCTGCCCGCTTTTGTCCTCTTTGGTTATAATCAATCTGGGGTTGGGGGCCTTCTTTCGCTGCGCGATTGGAACGACCACTTCCCACAGATCAATACTGTTGACGCTACAGGCGCCGAAAAAAGCCACAAATCCACTCTTCAAGGAGCTGTGGTGGCCACATTCACAATTGGGGCACTCTTCGGGGCACTCTCCTGCTCTTGGATTGGCGATGTGCTAGGAAGGCGGAAGGTCATTTTCGCTGCCGCAATATTGACTTTCGTCGGTGAGGTGTTACAGTGCACCAGCTTTCATCTCGCACAATTCATCGTCGGCAGATTCATCCTAGGTTTGGGGGTAGGCGCATTGAGTGCGACAGTTCCCGTGTGGCAGTCTGAATGCTCGTCCACTGCTAATCGCGGCAAGCACGTGGTACTGGATGGCTGCTTCATTAGCCTTGGCTATCTACTCGAGGCATGGATCAACCTTGGATTCTTCGAAGTCAGCAATGCGCCACTCCAGTGGCGCATACCACTGGCCATTCCGACGCTGATTTCTCTGGTTCCCATGGCTGCAGTCTTCTTCATTCCCGAAAGTCCGAGGTGGCTGGTGAATAAAAGCCGTGTCGAGGATGCGCGAGTCAGTCTGTCCGCATTCAAGGGGCTAGACCTTCACGATCAAGAGATCAGCGCCGAGATCAGTGGAATCGAATTTGCTCTCGAAGAGACTGGCCGAAGCGCCGCCAAGATCAGTGATATCTTCACTATGGGCGAGGATCGTTTGTTTTATCGCTTCTCGCTGTGCATCTTCTTGCAATTTTTGCAACAGATGTGCGGAAGCAATCTGATATCAACCTATTCAACTGTAGGTACCTCAAGGAATATTTTCCGCAACCTTACGCTTACTGACTCTACAACTTACAGATTATCTTTCAGCAAGGGCTTGGTATGAACGGAGAGATGTCCCGGATTCTATCAGGAGGTGCATTAACGTGGAAGTTCCTCTCCTGCTTTGTTGCATTCTTCACAATCGATCGCTTTGGTCGCCGTAAGCTCTTCATGTTCAGCGGCGTAGGAATGGCTGCTTGCATGTTGGCCTTGGCCGTGGCTTCCAGTTTTCCAAAGAACAATCGCTCGGCCCAGATTGCTTCTGCGTTCTTTGTTTTCTTGTTCAATTTCTTTATCCCAATCGGTTTCCTCGGCGCCAACTTTCTGTATTGCACAGAAGTCGCCCCGACCAGATTGCGGGTACCAATGGCAGGAATTAGCACGGGTGAGTCAAGCCTGATCGTTTTCAAAATGCTGGAACTAATCTCTTCCAACAGCGAATCATTGGCTATGGAATTTTGTTGTGAACATGGTGACACCCGTAAGTTCATCAAGGCGCCATGTCTACACTACGGTCAAATACTGATGCTAGTCTTAGGTCGCAATCGAGACCATCGGTTGGCGCTACTACCTCGTCTTCCTCATCATCTCAGCCATCATCGTGCCAGTTGTTTTCTTTGCTTACCCGGAAACAATGGGCCGCAGTCTGGAGGAATTGGAAGTCATGTTCACGGAAGGACGGTCAATTCCAGGTATCGTGCGAGCATCGCGAAAACCATTCAGCGGATCGGCAAGACTGGGAAGAGCGAAAGAGAAAGAAGACAATATCGACGAGGATGAGTATGCTGCGTGAAAGGTATTTCCTCCGGATATAGATCAATGAGCCAGTCTGCCAACCAGAAGCCACGATGAAGCTCACAATGAGCGGCTGGTATTGTATCTACTCAGAAATGATGCAATGCCTTGCAAAGGTCGACTTGTAGTTAAGACCTACGTGATATAAAGAATCGATATTCTACCAAGCCAAGCTTTTGGTTGCAGACTGATGTAATGCTTCTGTGGCTCACAGATCAATTTAGCGTTCACGTGCCACTGAGAAACGCGTGTCACGGATATCAGGAGTTGTGAACGTGGATCTTGTGCCACATGTGAACAGCACTCTATTCAGCAGATTTATTTTGTATGAAATCAATCAATCCGAGTGAAGTAGGGATTTCCAGGTTGATTGATACACTGTGCCTTCATAACAGTAAGGACGGAAGGTCCAAGTTTGCGAGCAATGGACGAGCTGAACGCGTCTTCTGTATCACCGCTTGCTCAATCTGCTCCAAACATGTTGCTTTACGCATTCGGAGCCAATATGGCGTTCGAGACTCAACATACACGTGCTCTAGTTGCTGTTGGAAGTAATTGCGACCTCGGGAGGTGAGACAGAATCACCACGTGATATCGGGTTTAGCGGGCGCTCTTGGGGCCATTGTTGCCTGGCGCATGGACTGTGCCACAGTGGGCCTGACAGTTGCTCTCGAAACCAAAGCCTCTTCGTCTCCCGCCAGCACTTTACAACTACCGGCGACGAAGAGCAGAACATTATTTCCAAGGCGACGGCCGCCGATTTGGCAATCACGCGAGCTTTCGACGGCGCCCTAAAGAAGACAACATGGGTCAAGGCCAATCGCAGCAAGAGCAGCAGGAACATCCCGCAACCCCAGAATCGAATGTCAGTGCAGAGGAGCAGGCACAAGCACGAGTAGAGGTGAGCATATACTGTACTCTCGAGTGGTCACACAAGCTGACAAACAAAGATGCGCGCGAAACAACAAGCTGCGCTCGATAAGCGTCTTGCTTCTCAGCAGAGAAAGTCGAAGCCAGCAGCAGACGAGGTAGCTACGCCTAGCAGTGTTACCAAGAGACCGACTGCACTGGAACAGATGAGCAAGGAGAATCTAGGATGGCGCAACGCGGATGCGCAAGCAGATTTGAGACGATGGAACTAGATATGGGCACGTGAGATGGAGTCGTTAAGTATTGCGGAAATCTGGTCGGATGAGCCAGTCCTTTCAAGCGAAAAGCACCTCAAAATCGCGTTGAGCCATACATGGGAAGACAAGGAGGCAAATTTTGTACCCAGTTCGAAACTCGAAAAAGCATAGGCATGGCGATACTTGACAGCGCTCCGGGTTTGTACCGCTGTCCTGTCTGGTGGCTTCGTGGTGAGGACTTTTTCAAATTCCTAGGATACTTTGCTAGAGTGTTCCCACTAGCTGGTCAACTCGATGCTACCGGGTATCGGAAAATATTGTAGATTAGAATCTGCAGAGTTGAGAAGGCTCGGGATAAGAAGGCGTGGCTCGCGTATTCCTTAGCGGCTTAGCTTGCATACGTAAACGCTTCAGACGAACTTTGCACATCTCAGACACACAAACTGTCTGCCATTCGTAGATTGACCGCGTAGGATTCTTCAGCAATGCCAGAACAGCGAATTGCAAAACGAAAAACACATACTAAGTCGCGCAAAGGCTGTGCTCAATGCAAGCAGCGTCATACCAAGGTACGCAAGCATTCAACGTTTCCCCTCTACCTGCTCCTAGATCAGCCGAATTGGTGCATGCACGGTAGTGTAATCTCTTGAAATTCACTGTTCAAGAAGTCACAGCGGCATTGCACAAGGTCAAATTGTGGTGATGGCATCAATTTGCGGCTGGCCCGCCACACCTATGCGGACCCGCGCCGCTCAGATCCCATGTCTCGCATGTCCACGGAGACAGGCTGATTCGACGACTACAGTGCAGTGAGGAGAAACCACGATGCGCTAATTGTACCCGCCTGGATATTCAATGCACTTGGCCAGCACTCACAAACGGCTACTCAGCCTCCCCGAATCCGAGCCCGGGCGGCCATTCTCCAAGTCAGGATGGACATTTGGTGCAGAGGCCTGATACAGCTGAGCCGGTAGATGTCTTCGAGCTTTCTGTTCCAGACATGCGTTTATTGCACCATTGGACCTCCAGAGGCTATATTGCGTTGCATCCGAACTTCTCCAGATCAAGCGACATGTGGCAAAGCAGGATTATTGAGCTTGGTTTCGAGCATACTTTTGTTCTTCATGGCATTCTGGCTCTTTCCGCTGTCCACAAAGCATCCTTTTTATTGCCAGGAGATCGCCAAGACCTCTTGCAGCAGGCCGATATACACATTAGTCAAGCCCTGAATACCATGAGAAGACACCTTGAGGCACCCAGCGACGAGACAGCTATTCCAATGTTCGTTTTATCATCAGTGCTACTTACGTACAATTTTGCGTCGGTACAGGAGATGCCCGAGGACCCGATACGTTCATTCCATCACTGCTTCATGCTGCTTAATGGCATCAAAGTCGTCATTGGGCCGCACTGGGACAGGTTAAAAGATGACCCCATTCTTTCTCAAATGACCGAGATGTCTTCGGTGACTACGCTCCGAGCTCTCGATGAACTCTCGAAGGATGAAACGCACCGAGAGATTCTACGTCTCATGGGCTTAACTGAGCTAGTGCTCGACGTCCAGGACAAGACGGCTTGTATCGAAGCAATACAGGAGCTTCACGTCATTGCAAAACGCGTACGACATGTTTCTTCCGATCGCGACAAATATCCCTTTCTTTTCCTGTGGGCTGCAAGAATCACAAAACGCTTCCTGGAGCTGCTGGCGACTCATAATCCTGTAGCCTGTATAATCACGGTGCATTTCGCAGCACTCTTGGCACAAGCTGGCGCAGTGTGGTGGGTTACGAAGTGGCCCCGCTGGCTGCTCGCGGCGACTCAGTCACTACTGGCAGTCACTCCCGACTTGCTTGGGTGGTTGGACTGGCCGCAGAATGTCATCAATGGTGCGCCTCAACTGAGCTCAGCAACACGAGACGCATTTTGAGGGCAGTGTGATCCCACGGAAGACGAATTACACCGCATCAGGCACTCGTACATTTACGACCAGTCAGTATCGGTGGTGGTGGTGGAACTGCAAGGGCCCGAGCTAGGCTAGCAAAGCTTGGTGCGCACATCCGAGCAGGGATGCGAGGTGGTCTAGTGACGTCGGGTCGTTCTTGCACCGTTGGCTTAGCGGGCCCTGCGCCTGCATTCTCGACACACCGTCGCCATGTGCGAACGAGCAGATATAACCGACCTCGACCTCGACCTCGACATCGCCCCGACTCCGCGACCGTGATAATGGTGCGCATGCCGCCCTCTGCCCGAGCCGTGGCCAGCGCTAACTGCGGCAGGCGTCCCTTCTGCGCCAGATCGTGGCCGGGCCTCGCGCCAGACACGCTGAAGCCGGCCTCGACCTCTGCTATGTCACCGACAACAGTAAATGCCACTACCACCGCTCCTGCTGCAGCCGTCGCGTACACGGCGCGGCCATTCAGCCTTGAGACTCGCAAGCTGATCACGTGTTGTTGCAGTCATCGCCACGTCCGGCCCCAGCGGCACCTACCCGCAGCGCGCATACCGCAACCCGCTCGACTCGCTCGTCAAGTTCCTCGACTCCAAGCACGGCGATGACTGGGCCATCTGGGAGTTCCGCGCCGAGGGGACGGGCTACCCCGACTCGGAGGTCTACGACCGCGTCTACCACTATCCCTTCCCCGACCACCACCCGCCGCCCTTTGCGCTGATCCCCAACATCATGGCCAGCATGCGCAACTGGCTGCACGCCAAAAAGGGCCGCGTCGTCGTCGTCCACTGCAAGGCCGGCAAGGGGCGCTCGGGCACCGCAAGCTGCAGCTACCTCATCAGCGAGGAGGGCTGGCCGGTGCACAAGGCCCTGCAGCGCTTCACTGAGCGGCGCATGCGGCCCAACATGGGCAAGGGCGTCAGCATCCCCAGCCAGCTGCGGTGGATAGGCTATGTCGACCGCTGGGCCAAGCACGGCAAGCTGTACGTCGAGCGGCAGGTCGAGGTGCTCGAGGTGCACTGCTGGGGCTTGAGGGATGGCGTCAAGATCCAAATCGAGGGCTTTGTCGAAGACGGTAAGCTCATCAAGAACTTCCATACCTTCACGCGGGATGAGAGAGAGGTGGTTAGGGGCGAAGTCAAGACGACAGGCATGGCCCAGGCCGTGCAAGAGGTCATGTACAAGAACGGCTGGGGCAGCGCCGCAGGCAAGAAGGACCCCAAAAGCACGCAGGACTCCCAGAATGCCAGCACCGCTTCGGTGAACACACAGGACAAGCAAGACAAGCAGGACAGACCAAGCAGCGTCGATGGCGCAGCTGTTTCGAGAAGAGCCTCGAACGAGAGCCTGCCTTTCGGCACAGGCGACGTCGTCTTCCGCCCAACGAAGCGCGTCGTCCTTCCAACGAATGATATCAACATCGACGTGGAGCGCCGCAACAACGCCGCCTTTGATCTGACAATGGTCACGGCCGTGGCACATGTGTGGTTCAACGCATATTTCGAAGGGAACGGTCCCGAGCAGAGCGGGAATGCCGACGTGTCCGGCATGTTCCAGATTGAGTGGGATGCCATGGACGGCATCAAGGGCTCGTCCCGCAAGGGCACTCAGGCCTTTGAGCGGATCGCAGTGGTGTGGCGGGCCCTGTCCGCGGATGAGGGGCGACCCGGCGTCGTCATCACGGAGCCCCGCGAAGGCGAAGAAGTGCACCAGTCAGGGCCTGCGAATTGGAAGGGAGCGAAAGGTATCGAGCCGAGCGAAGGGAAGGACTTGGGTTTGCGCACTGCCAGCCCAGAGACGTCTGAAGCAAATCTCAGCAAAGCGAATAGCATCCGGAGCGAAAATGGGCAGAATCCCACCATTGTCACAGCCCCGGGCAGGAAAGATGACAATGAGAGCGACACCATCGGTCTTCGAGCGCATGGTCCAAATGGTGAAGACGTCGTTCAGGAACCAGTCAGCGTCAGGGCCAGTGCGGAGGGTAGTGCCAGCGCAAGCAGGCCGGGAGCAACTGCTTCACAGCCCCTCCTGCCAAGCCATACCGATTCTACCACTGGTACCGACACCAAGGACAGATCGCTCGGACATGATGATGGGTCGCACGATGCTGGGGGTCATACGGCTGGCATCGTGCAGGGTTTGAAATACCATGTTTCTGGTGCGGCCTCGACTGGCGAATTGCCTGATGGTCGGCCAGAGTCTGAAATGAAAAATGTTCAGGAACACGTCCTGGGCCACCTCGGCAAGATGAAGAGCAGCTCATGACAACGAAACGAACACCAGAAGTAAGCTTGGGCAGTTCTGAGAGTAGTAACCGCCCGCTCGACACAGCGTGCTGCTTTTACGACGAGTCTGCATGCACGATCGGGCGAAGCGAAAACTAGACTTCGGCGTAGCGTATGACAGCCATGCACGAAGCGTGTTCTCATACATGAAGACAGGGTGCAGTATGCATTGATGGGGCGTCGGGACACGGAGGCACATGAATTCTCTACCAAGCAGTAGACCCATTGTTTGTTGGGAGGTTGTTGTCTTTGCTCTGCTATAGATACACCACATATCAGTCACACAAATCGAACTCTGTTTTCCCCGTCCACGCCTTGTCTTCACCACCTGGCATCAACCGGATCATTGCACAGTTTCCTATTCGTGCTTCATAAAGTGAGGCTAACTCTTCCTCGTCACCGTCGCGGGCGGTGAGCGCAGGCACACAATGCAGCTAGTGTATTACTCCATGCATCACTAGTTCGGTGTCTGTGGTCAATAGTGCCCAGTAGACGGTCTGCACGACGTACATTGCTGCACCATTGCAGCACTTCTGTGACACAGCCCAGGCCTTCCTGGGCGAACATGGTCAATCACATGTGCTCGAAGGGACAGCGTTGACACACAATGCGGAAGCGCAGGGACACCTCATCCACGGTGGCGTAGGCTATGTACAGCTGGCGTCATATAAGAACAGGCTCGCACAACTGACCATGTGTACTGCCGGCTTGAAAGGAGCGGAAGTAAATCCTCAGACAGCCTGCGAAACTGTATGCGGGCGGCAATTGCGCAATATTTAGACAAGGCTGAACGCACGTAAGAGAAGGCTGAGCTACCAAGGCTGGTTCGCATTGGCTTGCATCTCACCGGTCGTGTCAAACCACTCTGTCTGTGTTTCTCGGTGACGCAGCGTAAGCAAGCCAATACCCAGTCTTAACATTTCTTCAAGAAGGTGGTGATTAATTAGGCAGCAGCTGGGCCTCGGAGCTGACGCGAGGCATGTATGACTTTCTTCCTTTCTAAATGATGTTAATGGCTGATTCGCAGGCTAGACGTTCAGCCTCGTGCTATCGACAGCACCAAAGCCGCCAGTGCAGGCAGATGCAGGGTTCGTCAGCAGCTGTCGTCAAATCAACTGAAAAGTAGAGGCCTGCCGACATACACTCGCAAAGGCGCTTCAATTTGGTGTGCAGAGCCGTGTACAAACGGTTTACGTACTATTCTTCAGTCAGCAGATCAGGCTAGGCAGCACTTGAGGCTCTTCGCTTGTGCTGATAAAAGGTGAGCGGAGGACCCTTTTCTCCTAGCCAGCTTTTATTTCCAGCCTTACTCAACCAATCTTGCTATAGTAGGGCACTTGCGTCGATTGAGTCCACTTGAGCGATTCTGTGGCAATCGTCATCGAGCCCATAGCCACGTCCAAACAACCCTCACCGCGCGTAATCCATGAACGACCAAAGCGCTGCAAAAGCACCGATTGCATCAAGTGTTTCGCAACGTAAGCTGTCTGACACCTCATCTTCATCCCCAGTAATCGTTCCGACGCCATCAGTGGCCTCCGAGCCAGACGATCTCTCTTTGAGGGACGGCTCCAAGATGGATGCTGCGCAGGAGAACAATGAAGCCCAGGTGACTGAGCAAACGGAAAAGCTAGGAAGTGAAGTCAAGCAGGCCCCATCGCCACCGGCGGACGATGGTAGAGCAGATGTTATTGCCGCAAAGAAGAAGCAGAGAACAAAGAGGAGCAAGAAGACAGCACGACTCAAGAAACGTGCACAGGAAGAGAGCTCCGACTACGATTCAGACGCTGTCAGCGGAGACTCCGAGTCAGAGGACAGTAGTGAGGACGAAAAGCGGAAGCGGAAGCGGAAGCAAAAGCGGGCTACAAAGCTTGCTGAGAAGAAGACGAAACATAAGAAGAAAACAAGAGGCAAGAAGAACAAACCAAAGAAGTTTGAATCATCCAGCGATAATAGCAGCTCCGAAGAAGAAACGTCATCTGAATCTGAGGCAGAGTCTGATTACGAAAACAAGAACAGACGCCGAACAGCTCGCAAACTCAAAGCCAAAACCAAGAAGGGAAAAAAGCGCTTCATATCTAGCGACTCCAGCACCTCCGACTCGTCATTAAGCTCAGTGAGCGAAGACTCCAGCTCAGAAGACGAAAGGGCGAGGAGGAAGCGAGCCAAGTCCAGGGCAAGACGGAAGAGTAAGAAGGTGGTGAAGTCAGACAGCACCTGTTCGTCCGAATCGTCAGGTGAAGAAGACACGCCGGTCTCCTACGTCGATGCGCCGGCAGAAACTCCTGTACCGGTGGATGATGTTGAAGCACAAGTGGTCAAGATGACGAATCTGCTTGCCAGCCTGAAGTTGAAGCAGAGCGCCGCTTCAGCGATAGCGTCAGCCACCAAGCTTGAAAAGCCCGTCAAGAAAAACGCTCTCGAGTTCAAACGCGTAGACCAAGTATATGACATAAAGATTCGTGACTGGAAATTAGTCGAGAGTAATCAAGATGCCAAGGATGAGTTCGACTGCGTCTTCACTGTCCGCAGAAGGTTGAATTGGGAAGGCAAATATCAAGAAACCCAGGTCGACATCAAGTCAAAGGTTCTCCGAAATTGTTTGCAGGCGGTCTTCAAAGATTGCAAGAGTATAAGTCTCGTAGAGGATACGCCCCAGGTGGATCCCCATACATTGTTCCACTATTATGATGAGATCAAGTCATACGTCAAGAAAGAGCTCAAGCCGAAGCTGAAAAAGACACGCAAGGCTAGAGAGAAGAAATTGCGTACTCAGCAAATCGCGCAGTGCAAACTGCTTCTGAAGTACCTTGATGAGGACTACACCTCGGTCCGGAAAGCACTCAAACCAATGCTGAAGGCTGGGACAATCACATACGATCTTGTGTGGGCGCTATTCAAGCCAAATACAATCGCCTTTACCCCGACATATGGTAACAAGGATGACCCGCGGTGCTTCCGAGTCGACTTCTCCTACGAGTATGAAAGCTGGCTGACACAAGCCAAGTCGCTAGTCGTTGACGGAAGATATTTGGAATACGATGGGAAGTCCTTTGGACTTGGCGATCATCAGGTCCAGATTCAGGCGTTCAAGGGACACAAGAAGATTACAAGCTTATCAGCGTACCCGTTGAAATACCACAAAGATCCTGATGTAAGTATTTGGAGCTAACTTGACGCATAACATGTGAATCTAACACCTCACAGGGTATAAAGAAGCAATTGGTCCAGCGCGGCATGAAATTTGTAGCCTTGCAGGGCATGAATTACCGGCTGCAGAAGGGCATTGCTTATATGAAAGTCAAGAACAGTGTCATCAGGTTCAACATCAATGGTCGTGTCAGTAAGTTTGTGCGTACAAGGTGCACGTAGGACAAAGACTAACTTCGTACCTCCACCTCTTGCAGTGATCGATCCCGAGATTTTTCGCCGCATCAACCCCAATTATCAGCTCTCATACATCAAACATGATGAACTCAACCAAGATGAAGCAGAAGATGACGAAGATGACAGCGACGACTGCTGTTGCTCAGGAAGTGACGCTGACTCTGACAAGGGTCAGGACAAGCTGCGTACTGTCATGTGGAAAGATCGAAAAGGCAAAAAGTGGCCCATCAAGCTACCACAGAGCGTTATCGACAAGGAGGCCGGGGCAAATTCCAATGCGAAAATGGAGGGCGGCGAAGACGAGACTGATAACAAGAGGCATGTGTTCACCGAAGAGGAACTCCTTATCGCCTCACCAGTCGTCCTAGGGTTTGCTTTTTCCGAGAAATACTGGCTCGAATTCTCACTGTCTGGCATTGATGAGATCAAGTGGAACGATGAAGCGTTCGATTCCTTGGTGTTGGGTGACCGCATCAAACAGAATCTCAAGGGGCTCGTTAGCTCGCATAGATTCAACGCTGCAAAGACGATTGATGACGTTATTCAGGGTAAAGGCAAGGGTCTTAATGTTGTACTCCATGGACCTCCAGGCGTTGGCAAGACATTGACTGGCGAATCCATTGCCGAGTACCTGAAATGCCCTCTCTACGCGGTCTCCGCTGGCGAGTTGGGCACCAACAGTCGTTCGCTTGAGCAAGATCTCAATCGAATCATGGACATCACCCACTCTTGGGGTGCTATTCTGCTTCTCGACGAAGCGGATGTTTTCCTCGAAGCGAGACAACCGCATGACATCCACCGCAACTCACTCGTCTCGGTCTTCCTTCGTCTCACTGAATATTACCAAGGCATTCTGTTTCTGACCACGAATCGGGTCGAGACGTTTGACGAGGCATTCCAGAGCCGCATTCACATGGGCATCCGGTACGAGAACCTGCAGCCCAAGGCACGCAAGAAGATCTGGCAGCATCATGTCGGAAAGGTAGAGAAAATGGCCGAGATGGCAAAGGGCAAAGACGAGGGCAAGGTCAAGCCTTTCACTGAGAGCGATTTCGATGAACTGAGCAAGAGAAATATGAACGGGCGACAGGTACGCGCAACTCTACCCTACAGAAATACCTCAAAATCTTGCTAACGTCATCCCCCAGATCAAGAATACCGTCAAGACTAGTCAGTCGATTGCGCTAGCTGAGAAGGCCGTCTTCGGCATGGAACATGTCAAGCGCGTGCTTGAGGTTGCTGAGGCGTTTGAGGATGACATGCGCGGCGGGAAGGGATATCGTGATGCTATGAGGCATTACACCTAGGCCCATGCTCGTGCAGTCTAGCAGACCGTGAGTCCGATCCAAGGCGAAATTACCAGCGTGTGCGAATGTTAGCAAAGGGCCGCCCAGATTGGGTCTTGACAGTCGACAAATTTCCCAAGAAATCTCGTCTCTTACGGCCACCGAGGGTTATTGGGAGTGCTATAATTTTGGGCAGTAAAGGTCGATACGTTGCTTCTTCTTGTTGAAAACGATATTATGTAGCTGCAGTCGATTACCACTCATCTCATCCCCTTACTAGTCGTGGGTGCAATCAACATCAAGATCATCCTGCTGTCTACCATGTTACGCTGTAGCGCAGCCTTGTATCGATATACACGGAAACCCTCACGACACCTCTGTGGATGTCGGTGTTCGCAAGGCTCGTGGTAGGTTGGTAACAACGTGGTTAGCTTGGCCTTGTGTCACGTAACTCGGGACATGCGTTCAAAAACACGATATGTGCAAAAAATAAGGTCCGTTATTACATATCGAGGGAACACGACCACGCCGGTAGAAGCATGCCGACGAGCCTTCTATGATGCCTACCCCAAGCATTACCATAATATGTCAGCGAAAGCGGTCCTTAGCACCTCTGTCCTTGTTTTTTGCATCTCAGGTGCTATTCCTACCAAATCCAGAATTTCAAGGCACTTGCGTGCATCCTCCTTCGCCAATTGAAGCAAGGGGTCTGAGGATGGCGGCAAACCATTGTGGGCCGGAGACAATGGCTGTTCCTGTTGCCCAAGAATACGTGCCATGAGAAGCTATAATATTAGTCAGCCTTTTAAATGTCTAATCATGCTACGGGAACATACTGCCTCTTCAAAAGCTCGGTGTTGAAACACCCACCAAACGCTCGCGTCTGTCCTCAAATATTCCCAGAAGTGGAAGAAGGCTTGCAGAGCCATTCGAGCAGCTTCAAGTGCACCTTTGACGTCTGGAGCCACGCCCTCGCTAATATTCTCATCAGCTTGAACAGCCATTACGCAGTGCCAGAAATTGCTTCGAAAGAAGAGATTCTGCCTTAAGCCACGTGCGTTGGTCTCCGCCATGACCCGTATTTCGTCGTTTTTCGAAGTCGTCAAATCTTCTGGAAAGCTATGGTGTAAGCTGAAGAAGTCATTGACCAACTGCGCTTTATGTGCTACGGATGTAGTGAGCGGTGTTGCCAAGGATCGTGGTGTGCAAACCGTGCGTGACACCAGATTTGCCATATGCCACATAGATCGAATGTATTTCCGATCTGATAATTCGTAAGGTGGATAGAGATCGGTTATGCTGGCGATATTGCTAATGCTCATGGGATTGATGACAGGATCCGTAGTACCATTAGAAGCGGCGCCATTCGGAACGTAATCATCAAGCTCATCGCCTAAGGACTCCGGTTGAATATCGGAAAATGTTGTCGTCGGAGGGAGCTTGAGAAGCACTGTGAGGAACGTGTCTTGAAAGAAGATAGCTTGCCAAAGCTTCCGCCGTTGTTGCTTGTCACTGCGCGAACAACGCGGCGCGATCGTATCAGGGTCGCGATGCAAACCCATGGCGTAAGCTTGTCGTACCAGGACGCCGCCAAATGCCCATGCATCTGACGCGTGATTGTCGTTCATGAGAAAATAGCAAATGAGCACCATAGCCTGCAGTGTCCGCACAGATGCTCGGCTGAGGTATGATGACAATCGAAGTGCTTGTTGAGCAGCTGAGACATAGAACTCGGCAATCTGTGCTCGTTCCTGGTTTGAGGGTGTGTGGATGAACTGTGTACCCATAGCATACACGACAAAGTGTAAAGCCACCAATACCGGATCTGCTACCTGTTTCTCCTCCAGTGGTAAAGACCAAAAGCGCTCATAGTCAGCATAAAAGTTCCTGCGGTGTACCATGGGGTAAACTGGGTCGACCGCATCGAAATACTTGTCAACCAGGATATCTGCCTGTTCCTTGGCAGGCAGAACGCCCACAACCTCGGCAAGACCGCCACGGCTGGTCCAGTAGTTTGCAAATGGATGCTCCGAGCCAAGGCCAAAGAACGGGGCTGGTGTATGATTCGAATAAGGGATGTTGGACAACAAGAATGGAGAAGATCCAGACGATGACAGCGAGACACTGCGGTATTGTGTTCTGATAGGCGTCGGTGGTACCTGATGTGGGTCAGCAAGCTGCTAGGATTATGGTTCGCACAACGGTCAACATAGACTTCCGAGCCAACCGACCAAGTGCATGAACACAGGTTCGCATACGGCGCAACTGGGGCGGGATTGCCGAAACTTTGTGGTTCTTCATGTTGTGCCAAAGAAGGCTCACTGACGACACTCGCCAAAGAAGGCAAGTACAGAATTGACTAACATGTCTTGATGCTGAACATGACTCCCGAACCCGTTTCAGTTCGACAAAAGAGATTGCATTACCTGGATTGGGAGGGTATGCGTGCTGAGCGTGGGTTTAGAGCTTTGCTTCCTGGACCTGCCTGCGATTCGTGACACGCCGACTCTGTCGAATCACACTCAGTGTCTGGCTGCAATGCACAGCGCGACTGGGCACTGCGAGGATAGGACTCACTTATCGGCCGATGATGCAATTAAATTCGCAATCTCGGAATACTTGCACGTAGACTGTCGCTTGATGCAAGCCAGACAGTGAGGCCGAGTACGATCGCACTACACCACCACCACCACCATCAGCAATGACGTCCGTCGCGTGTCGCATTGCACCAGCAAAGGCTTGGATGCATTGACAACACGTTCAGCGTAGAAGATACCAGGGTGCACTCACTTTGGTTTTGCGCTCAACGCACTCTTCACAACTAAGCGTTGGTTTGTTCCGCTTTTGCTTCTTCCTTGGTGGCAGATCCAATGCCCGTGTCGCGTCGGTTGGCGGGTCAGGGCTTGTGGAGGGCTGCACATCGTCGTTCATGGCGTAATGCGCGCGCCGCGCCTCGCCTGTGCTGGGATCAAGCGTCAGCTCCCAAGGTCGCACTGCAAGGTGGGCTTGTGTCGCAGACGGGAATAAACATCAGTGACAAGAAGCAGAGGATATCCGAGAGCAGCGGGGTGGGGTTCGCAAATGCGGAGGGAGATCGTTCAGCCACCATTTGGCCGCTTTGGGGAACGATGGTCTGGAACGTGTCTGCTGCTTACGTCAGCTCTCCGACGTCACCAGCACTTCATTTCACAACCTTCTTCTGAATCCAGCCACGCCTTTCCATCTTTGGGCCTGCTAACTTACAAGGGACACCCGGCTTTGTTACGACAAGTCCAGTGCTCTAGCTCTCCGGTCATCGTCGCACGGAGAGTTGAAGAGGCAAACGAGGAGGGGCCAGCCTGACTGCACACTGTGACTCAATAATGTATCAATGAGGTTTTATCTCAGGAAGTGGCTGAGCCCAGAGCCTAATCTACGTGATCTGTCCTGTGTGACTGGTCGTGTTGATGGCGGTGTTGGGACAGGTAAAGTACTTTCGTTCTAAGAGTGTTGGAGCGGTGGCAGGATGAGGTGGGTGTCACAGACCAAAGAGCCGAGTGTGGGCTATAGAAGTTATAGCCGAAGCTCGAGTAACGGGAACCGGCTGACACGCGACATTGTTACGAGAAGTATAGATGGCGGGTCGCCACGTCAAGTGCTCAAGGCAAGATGCTGCAAATCTGAAGTAAATATAGAAACAAGTCTTGTAAAGTTCAATGCTGTTGGAGCGTTATGTGGTGTTAAAGCTTGTAGTCGAGGTCGTTGCAGGTGACGATTACCAGGGTTAGTCAAGATATGAAGATTTGTATTTGAGTGGCGTGTTGATTTTGTTGCGGTCAAGGGTCGACGTGACATCTTTGAGTGTGGTTGACTAGCGGTCATGATTGAGGTTGTCGGTCGATCGTCGTAGACGTGATGAGGTCAAGCATGAGAGAAGCGCGGAGACCTTTCTGGAGTGCCGCAGTAGATTCTTGAGCTTGACGAGGGTAGAAGGAAGGCGAGTTAAGGTGGAGTTGAAAACAGAGAAGGTGCGTCCGCGAAGGCTGGGTCGGCTTGTATGATACTCAGTGGCGCTAGAAGTGCGGGCACGATAGCGACACGTGAAGACCATATGGGATAGATTAGGTGAGCTGGCTGATTTTTGAGAGATCTTAGCGTGGGCAGAAATTCAAGGTGAAGGTTGTATTGAGTCGAGCTTGCGGTTACTGGATAGGCCACAGGCAGGCTCCCGTTACCGAAAAAACTTACAGAGATATTATATTCAGGTTAAAGCCGTCTCAGTCGCGCTGCAACTTCTTCGCACTTATCCACATGATTTGATATTCACTGTAAGTTTAACCGTGGAAAGCCGAAATAGTACGACAGCACTTGCCAACTTCGGTCTAAATGAAGCAAAAATGGCTTTCAAAGATCTCTCCCTCACTTTCCATTTCCATCTTGGAAGGAATTAAAGTATCCAAGTTGTGAGTGCCATGGTTGGAGTCCTTCCGACCACAATTTGAGCATGAAATCGAGGACGCTCTTGTTTACGGGTTTCAGCATGGTATCCGAGTCCGATAACATCCGTCAATGAGCTTGATGTCTTCCACAACATGCCAGGAAATTTACTTAGGCAGCGAACGTGTGAATGCTGCAGTAGTATCGTGCTCCTAGGTATCTAGGGAGGCCAACTCCTGATGCTCGAGACCCATAGTGTTGCTCCCTAGGCTTCTTGTAGCTGCTACTGCTGCGCTCATTAGCGCTCTTTGGGTCTCAGTACGGCTGAGTGAAGGCGGGCTTTGAGTCAAAGCTGACAGGAAGCGTCAAAACGCGCCAAGGGATGTTCGCCATGATGCAGCCTTGACAGTGTTTTCCAGTCATTGGCTTGCCGACGTTTGCACAGGATGCTTGTACTGACTCGCTCATCAATACTACGCTACTCATGAGCCATCGCTAATCCTCTTCAGTTGCGGCTACGCGGGTGGTCTTTGGGGCGGCGTGCGGCGCCGGAGCGGCTTCGAATAACTGTTTCCAAGCGACATCATTTCCCGAGTATCACTCGGACGCTGCCTCCTGATGCTGCGATTATAGCAGGGGGTGCTCGAATGCATCGAGATAGGCCACCTCTGGCCGTGCGGTATGCGACTACCTAGGTGGCAATATCTCAATGGCGACTGCCAGACAGATTCACTATTCACATCGGCCTCCTTCCAGGGTTGTCGTGCACTATAGCTTTGATTGTCCGTTTTGTTGTGGTGTCGCTCGTTCTGCCTACCAACCTTGGAAGCTGTCCTGTAGTCCGCTTTGTGGCGATTCGCGTCGACCGAGTTATAGAAGTTGCAAAGTCAAAGTGGTTCATCCTATTAGCCATGGTGATAATCTAATACCCCACCACGGACGCACTTCCGTTGCGATTCCTGCAACTCTCGACTTCAACAACGTTGCATGATCGGCAGCGAAGCCTGCGCTAGATTAAGCCACGCACGATCAGACAGAGCGCATTGCAAGCATCGTCGTGTTGCATCTAGCTCAGAAAATGCGTGCTTCATCCATGAGAGGTTAGCTTTGCGTAGACGATTCTACATTGATAGGTCGGGGTGTATTCAATACCGCGGAGAGCGACCAAGGGAGGCACCTCCAATATAGTCATATTGAGGACCCGCGAGAAAGCCGGCGTGACCACGCAATCGCAAGGACCTCATGTCCCCCCTGATCGTTCTCTAGGGTGACACGATGATCTGAGCATTGCGCTCAACAACATCTTTGGAATGGATGGCATCTTTGAGTGCTGTCGATGAATGGCACTTGAGTAGACGAAGGACTAAGATGGGGTGCTGCGCTCTCCAAGTATGTGACGAAAGAATTAAACATGTTCTCTAAAATGTATCAGCGGACGCTGTTGTTTTAGCGAGCTACGCTTGGACGGCAGTAACATGTTTGTCATAATAGCCTGGGGCCGAGGACAGAACTTCCCAACGCCAACTTCGCCCAGGTCGTGGCCACCTAGCATCAACAACATTTCTGCGTCAACCCTCCACCAATCTCTTCAAAGCCATGCATGGCCAGCGGGGATCAAGCATGCCAATTATGTTAGACTCCTGCTTCTTTGAAACAAGGCCCCTTTTGGCGAGTGAAAACCGGGTAAACGCGCCGGTACACAGGCTCCGTCCGGGGCCCCGCAATCAAGTGCAATCAATTCGAGCAAATGAAACCGTCGCGACTTAAATGATCAAGGCTTCTATACATGTTCTTCCGGTCTTCTTTAGGCACACTAGGGCCTATACGCGAGATGCGAAACTGCGACGGCCCGAACATGAGGCCGAAACTATCGTCGCAGCCAATAAAGATATGCGGGCATTGAGTTCCATGGGTCACGTTCCATTTCACGGTCCATATCAGCGGTGCAGCTTCTATTGCGGCTCTCTGCTCCCGCTGCTACCCTAGATTGAAGGGTCCAAGGGGTGCCGGTTCATGAACCATAACGAGAGCCGTGGTAATTGACTTAATAGAGACGTCGGATATGTATAAATGTGACCCAGTCATGCTGTCCTCTGCGATCAGGCTGCATCGCTTTCACGACCAGGATAGTTGTTATTTTGACATTTGCTTGTCATGTCTGCGTACTCTTTGCTTGTGGTAGCCCTGTTGGGTCTTACCTCTGCCCAGTCCCTCGGTACCACCCCTGAAGTTCATCCGAAACTTACTACATGGCAATGCACCAAGGCCCGTGGGTGTCAGCCAAAGAAGACAGCTGTGGTCATCGACTCTGCTTCCCATTGGATCCATCAAAAGAACAACACAAGTCTTGGCTGTGGCAATTGGGGATCTGGTCCTGATCCCTCAGTGTGTCCAGATGAGAAGACTTGCGCCAAGAACTGTATCATGGAAGGAGTGCAGGATTATGCCGCTTTGGGGGTTAAGACAAACGGTGGTGTTCTCAAGATGGACATGTTTGGCCCATCCGGAAACACGGCGAGTCCTAGAATCTACCTACTCGCGGAAGACGAGAAGAATTACGAGATGCTGCGCCTAACTGGCAAGGAGTTCTCTTTTGACGTAGATGTTTCGCATCTACCATGCGGCATGAATGGCGCTCTTTATCTGTCAGAGATGGAGAAGGATGGTGGTCGCTCGAAGCTCAACCCGGGTGGGGCCACATACGGGACTGGCTATTGCGATGCACAGGTACTACATCCCCATGTTACGTGTTTACGAGCTGCCGTATTACGACGCTCTAAGAAAATGATCCGTATTTCGCCTTTTCCTTAGACGCTTGCTAACTGTCTGTAGTACGTATACACACCATGCTTTATAACGCGTTCCGGTGCCTGCCAGTAGCATATCGATCCACACATTTGCCATACAGATATATGCTGACTTGAATTCCTAATCATAGATGCTTCGTCACACCTTGGGTCAATGGCGTTGTAAGTGCTCTTTTCCCAGATGCCAGCTGTCCGCTCACCATAAGCAGGGAAACGTTGGTGCTAAGGGCGTGTGTTGTAACGAGATGGACATCTGGGAGGCAAACAGCCGCGCTAACCAGATCGCCCCACACACTTGCAGCAAGGATAGCCTTTTCCTTTGCACAGGAGACGAGTGCGGTGCCAAAGGACTTTGCGATAAGAACGGATGTGGAGACAACCCATATCGTCATCGCGGCGCGAAGGATTACTATGGTCCTGGTCTCAAAGTGGACACCAAGAGACCCTTCACCGTCGTAACCCAGTTTCCTGCCAAAGGAGGCGTTCTTCAATCTATCGTACGCAAGTACGTCCAGGATGGCAAGGTCATCGAAAATGCTGCCGTCAACATTACCATGGATCAAGCATACTGCAATGCGCAGGGCGGCGCCGAAATGTACAACAAACTCGGCGGCATGAAGGGAATGGGCGACGCACTTTCTCGTGGCATGGTTCTAGCCATGTCAATCTGGTGGGACGAGGGCGGCTTCATGAAGTGGCTTGACTCTGGTGAATCAGGACCTTGCAGTGCTACCGAAGGTGATCCAAAGAACATTCGGCAGATTGAGAAAGCTCCCACCGTTACTTTCAGCCAAATCAAGTGGGGTGAGATTGGATCCACCTTCAAGGGCTCGCAAGACTCCACGAAGCCACGTCAATGGAAGGCATAACTGTTTCCAGTATTCCAATCTACGCTTTAGACTAGAGACGTACACATCAGCAAAATTGAGTACAATTTGAGGACATCGAATATCCTTTGAGCAGTTCTTGCCCAAGTGAGTGTTTCGGGTAGACAAATTGACCAGGACTCGACTGTGCGCTCCATGGGATTAAGAACATAATGACTCCTTCCTATGTCGACGAGAAGCCACCAAGGCGTCCAAAGCCCCGCCCAGAGACATCGCTCTGACTCATGCCGCTCAACTCTATTCCAGATCTCCACAGCAGTCCATTCAAGGTAGGCGTAACCTAAAGCGCCATTGTGAGTTCTCCTTGCGGGATGAGTCAGTAAGTGTATTGGCTTTCTTTTGTAGATCCCGGTTGATAAACGTTTTGAGAACTTACACGCAAACCTTTAGACGCGAACACGAAGCTCACCAGATGGCATTGGTCGTGGTTGTGACCTTAGTCTCGCGTGAGAATTGTCCAAATTTGAGGAACAAAGTTAGCCTCGTCGTTGGTTGCTATTTTTGTCTCAACACGTCAAAAAAGACGGTAACAGTGCAACTGTGGACTTCTAGAGCAGTTCAGTAGCAAGATTTTAGCAGTTGCGACGCTTGTGGTCAAGTATAGGAGCAGTCAACCCCTCTCAGTACCGGTGCAGATATGGTACATAACGTTATGTCATCAACGCATCCAGACAAGCACAAGCGCATCTTAAAAGGATGCTTTCATCACAACATGTCTCGAAAAGCAAAGTTGAGAAGACACAGAGGACGCAAGTAGAAATAGCTAAACGCAAAGCGATCAGGCCAGAGGCCACCTACTACGCCATGCGTTGAAGACCTTTTCCTGTGCACACAAATTGCTTTGTGCGATATGTTTGCCCAAGAAGCAGTCTAATTCATTGTGTTATATTCCTTCATTCAGATATTCAGTCTCAGATTAGCTATATGAGGAGGAAATTACCCTTCGGCAGGTCGGATGCGTCGTACGAGAAGGACGAGATTGCTGTCACTGACCTCGTCGGGCGGCTCGCCCAATGGAAATAAAGTATTCTCAAACTTTCAGCAATCCTATCTTTCTGACTGTTCCTTATTGTATGTCCATCCTACCCGGAAGGTTCATCGTTGGTTTTGTCAGACTTCCTTGAAATCAGCTAAATCAATTTGTTGCCTTTTGTGTTGGGAAGATAAGACTACATATCGCTCTGAACTGTTGCCCCCGAATCACTGGTCCCGGATCACACACCTTTGTTCGTTGTAAACATCCGAGCTGTTTAAGGTTTGTCAATCCAATGGTCGCGAATTGCGCTCTTATCCTACTTTTCTCTTCCGCCGTGCAAACGACAGCAGTGAGCACACGATCGACCCCAGTAGTCACGCAGTGAAAGGATCGCTTTGAATTTTTGTCCTTGTTCATTGTCTATTGATTGCATTCTCCTGGCCCTCAGTAATCTTCGTTTGATATTACGCAGTTTACACTCGCGGTGCGACGGCACGTGCACCGCTTTCTCCCAGCACATCCAAGTTCGGTCCTGCCGCGCCACGTCATCTGAATAGCAGCGTTTCTCACCCTCACCTCAACCCGAAAAGATCTCTTCCACACTGTGAGCAGCCCATTCCCAAAAAGCCAGGCGAACGAACCAATTCGAGGCCTCGTGTGGTAATCGAGCAATTAGTAACCTTGACTTTAGAGTTTAAATACGCTCTCTGCCTATCAGACTACGCACCAATTGTCCCAGCAAATCCACAGATGATTATGGAGGGCACCGATACTCAGGATAGGTATGTGGACACTTCTATACTGCGAGTGTGTGCTGTAGCCATCACGGCCCCTCAAGGCTATTTTGTCCGCGCGAATGGACGCCTGCGGATTCTTCAACGTCCCGCGACTTCTTGCCTTTAGATCCAAAAAGCCCTACGTATCAATACAATGTGTGAGTACTTCGCTAATACCATAGACAGCCATGTTGCCGAACAGGCGCGAGAAGGCTACGACAGCTTCGGCTCTTCTGACGACTGGGGTACGCCGCATGAGGGAAGCAACATTGACAAGCTCGAGACCGACAAGCGCGACGCCAACGACGCTAGCAACACTGTCCAAATTGGTTTCGTGGACCAACGAGACGTGCAAGCAGGCAACCTAGGCAGCTTTCGTCGCAAGTCTGCGACTGGTAAAAGAAACCAGAAACCAAACACAGAAGCTGTTCAATTCTCTCACTCGGCTCTTACTTTAGAAGACGGAGGTGAGTGTCTTTCCTCCTTCTCTGCGACTTGCAAGCTCATTTGCACAGATGACAGCTACCTCGACACTACCCTCCAAGCAGGCGATTCCAATTACATTCACGCTCGAGAACATTCTGCAGGACTTTTCGTACCGGAAGACGAGGCGGCACTCGTGATCAAAGGGAAGACGGAGCTTAACAACCCAGATAATATCTTGCGAAGGTTGCCCTACATGGACGCCCTCATGCGCGCCCGTGCCATGAAGGTCGACGTTGAGAACAATATCGCTGTTCTCAAGCCGCTTGACCAGCAAAACACTACCAAGCGCCGACCGGAGGACGACCACGAGAATCAACTCATCAAGAAGCTGCGCTCGGAGGAGCAAATGAGCTGGGCCGAGATCGCCAACGTTCTCAACCAGGAGCGGCGCAACCGCGGAGAGGCCGCCAACTTCACTGCATCTGCAACGTACAGCCGATATGTCTGCAGCGTGCCGCGGGTAGCTACTACTGTCGGCGAGATTGGCTTTGACGTCAAGGACTATATGCACCTACGCAACCCAAGCCAGTACACCGAAGGCGAAGGCACGGGCTCGACTAGCAAGGCAGGCAAGAAGCGCGTCAAGAACTACGACAACGCCAAAGAGCTCGAGGCCAACGTACGCAAGCAGGTCAGCGAGGGTGAACACGCGGAGTTAGAGACCGCAGAGAAGACTGAGATGCTCATGAACGCTGTTGCCAAGGTTGAGCGGAATTTCTGGGTCCTCGTCGCGGATGAGATGGAGCGCTCGACCACGAAGCTCTATCCGCCAGAGGCGCTGGCCAGTCGCTACCACTCCATTTGAGGTAAATTATACTCTCTTTCTTGAAGACTTTGTGCTGATTGCTCTAGATTGATTCTCGGAAACACCAATTGAGCTAGCACTTCACTGGCACGTATGCATGCTGAAGCACTGCTGAGTTGGAACGACGGCTCGATCTTGCATATCGAATTTGCGGATAGTCAATATTGCTGGGTGTGTTCATGACACCTGTACCTCTGGATACGTATGGGTTCTTACTTCATGCATGCTCACGGCAAGACGATGGTTACGAAGCTCCCATGGGTAGATGATAGCCATTTTAGCTGCTGTTCAGAACTCGTCTTGTCAATGACAGGGTTTCTCTTTCTCAAGGCGAATGACTTGCAAACACAGACGACTTGTATTTGCACGTCCAATGCTAGTTCAGAATAAAACCAACCTGAACGTTATGGGAATTGAGAGACCAAACAGTAGTTTTGTGTTTGATCAATGCAATTTAAATCAGAATTAGTGCTCATTTGTGGTTGTTGCTTGGTATGACTGTGATGTAGAGTAAGCCACGAAGGATCACAGAGATTTCAATCGCCCTTATTTGACTGACGACTAAGAACTAGCATCCCGCCGTGCTTATGTTCACGTTCAGAAACGTCGGAGTGACGGTGTTAGTACTGGCCGAAGCTGCAGCAAGTAATTGATCATCACGCTTGCAGTCAGCCCTAGAGGATTCTCAGGCCCCCGTCCGTGTCTAAAAAGAGGTCTGACCAGCTGACGTCGCGCAGCGAAGCTACTGCATACAACACTTTGTCCGTCAGATTTAAGTATGAAGTTCTCCCACTCCACTATCATACTTTCGACTTATTAGACACTATAGGTAATTACTCCTGGTTCGCATGCTGTATAGAACTCTCGCACGTGTAATCAGTTCCCAGGCGCACGGTCGATCCAACCACAACTCATTGCGACACGCACACCATATCATGTCCAGCAATATGACGACGAATCGCGCAGCCTTCCTCGAGACGCAGAAGGGTCAAATTGTTGTGCGCGATACCGACACCCCGGAACCAGGACCTGGAGAAGTGCTAGTCAAAGTTCACGCGTGCGCTATTCAGCCCGCAGATTCAAAAGTCGCCAAATTGGCCATGATACCGCTCGAGTACCCCGCAGTTCTCGGTAGTCCAGTCGCGGGTACCGTCGAAGCTCTAGGCGATGGTGTCACGAAAGTGGCTATGGGTGAGCGGATTGTGTGCGGCACCAAAATTTTCTCGCATAAGAAAGCCAAGTATGGTGGGCTGCAGCGCTACTCAGTTGTTGACGAGAGTGAGGTGATTGAGGTAGGCTGTAACGAGACTTCGCCACGTACCCAGATTAACATGGTCGAACAGATTGGGGATGTCGACTTCACTACAGCCGTCACGCTAGCATCTTACACACCGCCAGGCGCACTCTTCGGTTCGACCACTCTAAATATGCATCGGCCAAATCTGCCCGTTGTGGAGCTGCCCGAGAGCGAGAAGGGTAAGAAAATACTCATCTGGGGTGGCTCATCCGCGATGGGATCACTCTCCATCTCGTACGCAAAGCTGGCAGGCTACACTGTCATCAGTACGAGCTCACCACACAACTTTGACCTTCTCAAGACCTGCGGTGCCGACTATATCTTCGACCACAGCGATCCAGCCACTATTCAGGCTATCCGTAACCTCTTTCCAATCGATTATTGGCTTGATACCATTTCCCTCAAGCCATCTATGTCCGCGATTACCAGCATCTTAGCACCTGAGGGCGGTCCTGTCACCAAAGCCAACATAATTGTCCTTCTCCCACCTGTCATGTTTGGCATCACGGAATTTCCGGATGGCATTACTGTACAAATGCATCGCTTCTCGACACATTCGCCCGAGAATGCGGAATGGCATGGTCACTTCTTGGCTCGTGGAGGTTTCTTGGAGCAAGCTATCAAGAGCGGATCACTCAAGGGTGTGCCTGCGGAGGTAGTGGGCGGGCTTGACAGTGTCGCTGAGGGTATCGAAAAGGTACATGATGGTGTCAGCGGGAAGAAGATTGTTGTGGAGCCATGGTCTTGAGTATAGCTTACAACCCTCCTGAAATCTGGTTTGTGAACAAAGCAAGAGTGTAGAGCGTGCACAGATTTACTGATGTGCAGCCACTATATTGCTAGGACATAGCTAGGATGATTGGAATGGTAGGCGATGTGGTTACCTAGGCAGTCAAGCATGAGATCTTTTCCCCATCAAACTCCAGCAACTCAAACCACGCATCCTGTTACGATTTGTAGGTGAAGTGTTTCATACTTTGAGATGTATAACCCTACGCAATTACCGTCATCCATTCATGCCAGACGAGCTGGGCAAGCGATAGTACATGCTGGCGATGGTATGGGTCTCACACTATCAGGATAGTGCTTTGAAAAATAGTTGAGAGCCACTCATTTGCCTTGACGGGAAACGTTTGATATTTCTGAGCAGGTTGTCCAGTATTGTGAAGAGCTTGAAAAGGTAACATGGGCGGGGCCAATTGTGGATGTTATCGTGCATGGTTTTCAGGGTTCGAAGTCCAGGTAGTCAAGAAACCAATGTTGTATGTGGGTCGAAGCCGGCGATACAGGAGGATTCAAAAGGTTTCCGCCGCGACGAGAGATGGGGAGAGTGGCGTGCACATTTGGATGGATAAGATTGTATGGAATGGCAAGGGGTCGCACACGGATACATGCTGAGCGATCGTGTAACAAAAGGCAACACTCTCTAGGTTGCATTATGGTCCATAGCCCAGTAGCTTCTAAGACATTCCATGTGGGATGCAAAAGAAGACAATTGGTTCGAAGATTTCGGCCCTCATATCGAAGCGCTGGCATCTACTGATCCAAGCCTAGACCCGTGACCTACTGAGAATCGTGTAGCATTGCAATTTGGAATGCAGAAGACCACACGACAATGGCCTGTCCCTCTACGCAAAATGCTCTCCCAGCGGAGCAGAAAGGTGCAAAGTGTGCAGCTAAACGTACACCCTTACTTGGTGTTCATCTTGCCTCGCTTCAGCCTTACAACCCAGACCGCGTTGACGGCAATGATGACAAAGAAGGAAAAGACCAAACTCCCGCCAAAGACGAGAGAGTGGTACGTCCAGGCATCATTGGCATTCAGCTCAATGACCTGGCAAACAATGGCCCACGGTAGCACGTACAGGATGTTTGACGCCAGAGACTGGTACAAGTACCATCGCGGACGAGTCGATACTAGGATAGCTGCAAGTTGAGTAGAAACACCATAAAAGATGTAGCACCAATCTATGGTGCGCCACATACGAGCAGTGATGCGCGAAACGTCCTCAGAACCAGAAAGGTATCGAGCAAATGGTTTCGCACCTGCGAAGGACATGATGAATAAGAGTGGGATTTCGATCGCAAGAACGATGACGACCGAATAGAATGCCCACCGGACGATGCTGAAGATGTCTCGGCTAGTCGCATGAGATGTAATCACGCGCGACGTAGCCTCAATAGTAGCGCGAAACTTACCCCAGGAATGTCCGACGAACGTGAGTGTAGTAGCTTCGAGTGCTTGGACGGGTACCATGATAAGACCCCAGCGGATCGTTGAAAATACGCCCCATGCAGTCGCGTAGTCACTGCCTAGCCCGACAATTCCATGAATGAGCCAAAGGTAAAGGGCATTCCTGATAGCTGATTCGATGAAAAAGATGAAGCCGGGTTCAGCGAGAGGTCGTAGAGCTGGAACAGACGGTTTGATGCTTTGCGTCGAATTGTCATCGCCAGCCTCTGCCTTGCTACTTTTACTGGTTGTGTAGACAAAGTATGCCAGGCCAACGAAGGCCGAAGTGAGGTTGCAAGCGAGCGAGATCCCAGCCTGCATGTTTACCGTCGGAGTGATGCCACGATCATGAAACCTGGAGATGCAGATCAGGTCGAGGATAATGTTGACTGCAAATTTGACAGAACTGATGATGAGAGGGACATCTGGTTTGTCCAGAGCACGAGTGGAAGTGTTGACGGAATATTCCACGGCCGAGCTGAAGGCCGAAAAGGCAGATATGCGAACGTAGGTTACGCTAATATCCCTAACTTCCACGGGAACAAAACCTTTCGCAAAGGCAGATGCACCGGCGACAAAGCTAATGCTCATGATGAGCCCCAGAATGGACTGGAATACAATGAGCGTGTGTGTAAGCTGCAGACGCTCGCGAAAAGTTCGATTTGATTTATCGCCAATGATGAGATATGACGCTCGTGGCAAACCTTCGTTCAAAACTTCGGCAACGACGCCAATGTAGGTGTAGGTGTCGGTCGTCACCACCATCGAGGAGTCGATGTTGGCTACCCATAGCTTAGAGAGTGTGCCATAGAGAGCGGGCAAGATGAAAGCACAGACGTTTAAGACAAGAGCGCCAAAGTATCTTTCGAATGGTCAGCAAGCACATAGGTACGCTCCAACTGCTGACTTACGTGTCGCGACGGCGGGAAGGCGTCAAGTCGAGCCCCATCTGCCTCTTCCACGACATGCCAACGTTGTCAGGGGCCTGGTCTAACCCTTCGTTACGCTCTATTGGCGAAGCATCGTAGGCAACGTTCACGTCGGTGTTCTTGGAGGGCAACATTTGGTATTTGTAGCGGTGGTGCAAGTTCGGTGAGGCGGTTGGGAGGAAGAAAGACATTGCTCTTATGCGCCGCGCAAGCCGCGGTGAACAGGCAGGTTTGGTGGCAAACACCTTTATCTGCGCGCAATTCGGCCAGTCCAGCTGCACCTACGGCGTGGTGAGAGCTCGTTGAGGTGAAAGAGTGGGGAAGCGGGAAGCGTCCCGAGCCGGGGAACATGCTGTTCGGGACGCCGTCATTGGTATTTGTTGCCGAACATGCATGGTCTGTTAATCGTCTGTCGTGGATCCCTCTACGCGATTCGCTAGTACTACCCCCTCGCTTCCGACTTTCATGGCTGTGGCCGCCCTCCGCGGTACTCTGAGTTGACCAAAGCGGAAGATTTGTCCTCGGCGGCGTTCTTTTGCTCTGTCGCCCAGCAGAGCGGGCAGCATTTGCTTCTTGAAGTCTTGGCTATTGATGGTCAGGTGTTGCTTATGCCTTTGGAAAATTACGTGAATCTTCCCCCTTTGAATTGTGGCAGCATGTAGCCAAAAAGTCTCACGGGTAGCATAGAAGAGACGGCGGTTATCTATACAGTCCTGAGGAAATCGGCTGCAGGGTACATGAGGTCTGAGGGAATCATGTTGTGAGCGGCAATCAGCTGCAACCCGCGGGTATGCAGTGTGCGTTCTGAAGACAGGGAGTCGGGCTGTGAGTGATGCCTTGCAGGACTGGACTTGAAGGCATGAATTATGGACGGGCCAAGAGGGTCTTCTCGAAACGTGGGTATATTCATGCGCATGCTACGCTTATGGTCACCAAAGACGTCTCCTCTATCACGACAGAATGTGCTTCATGTGCGTCTATACTTCCTTCTTGGGTACACCGCCTGGTAGAGTTTGGACCTTCTCGTGGAAAAGTTTCTCGGCACCTTGCCATACGGGTGCTGTGGCGCGATCCTTCAAGGCCATCAAGCTGGGGAGAAGAGCGTTACTGAAGGCTTCTGATGACTCGCGTGGCAGCGCAGAGGGAAGATGGTCTATGGAGATGACGGACAGACGAGGACCATCGCCCTCGACGCTGACACCCACAGTGGGCTTGTCGAAGGTGGTGTTGATGTCGTAGACTGGGATGGGGTTGTGTGGGTTGGTTGTGTCGCAGCTCACATCGCAGATGACGCTCAGCTTGCGGCCGGGCGTCTTGAGGCTCTCCTTGTTCAGGAAGGGTGGAATGGGCTGGGAGAGGTAGATGCAGTTGACGAAGATGTCTGACTCGATAATCTCGGGGTACGGGCCGTCGCGCTCCTTGGTCTCGGGCAAATCCCATTTCTTGATGTCGGAGCAGCCAATCTTGTCGAGCAGGTCGACGGCGCCAGAGCCGCAGCGGCCCAGGGCGCCGAGCACCAAGCTGGTGGGCTTATGTCCAGCGATCTTCTCGCCAGCGGCAACGTCTTCCTTGAGCTGGGCGATCAGCTCGCTCTCGTTGTTGTAGTATCCGCGGCCGTCGGTGAAGGTCTCGACGCCAGGCAGCGGTTCGCCTTTGGGATGTGTGAGCTGCCATGCCCATGTCTAGAGGGGGGTTTCTTAGTCGGTGTTCTTCATTGTCAATAGCACCTTCCTCTGCATACCTTGATGGCAAGCGCAGCGCCAACGAAGCCGGCGTGGTAGCCAAACGCGGCCACGCGCCTGCCGGTTGTGTCCTGGAGGAACTCGAGATCGTACAGGGTGCCTCCGCCGCGCGGAAACCTGGCCAGAACCTTTTCCCAGCCGCCCTGCTGCTTGTAGCAATGCGCAAAGTGCACAAACGTGTGCTCGAGGGGGAATTCGTCCTCGGGGAGCTCCTTCAGGCCGATGATGATGCGGTCTGTCGGCGCAGTTTTGTATGCGCCTTCCTCGATGAGGGTGGCGCCGGCCTTTTCAAACTCGGCGTCCTTGAAGATGCGGGCATAGTTGGGGTCCGTGGGGCTGCGCTCGACCAGCACGGGGTAGCCGGCGTCGAGCAGCTTCTTGACAGTGGTGGGCGTGAGGCATGAGCGATGTTCGAGCGGCTTGGCCTCGGCGCGGGCGTGGAGCGTGGGGAAGGCCATGATGGGGATTCTAAGGGGGAAAACAGGTCAATTGCTATGTGTGAAGCTGCAGCGCTGCGGCTCAGGCCCTATATACGCGATGCACCGGAGATCGGAGTGTGGAGTACTTTCTGGCGCGGAGCAGTGTCAAGCCCGCAATGACTCCATGGCAGCTTTTTCTGCCAAGGCGGTATGGATTCATGGGACCAGCAGAAGCACTCCGAGAGCGGCGCTAGCAATGCAGGACCGTTCCGACGCGGCTGCGAGTCTCGACCAGCCAAAGAGCGCTGAGAGGAGGCGGATGACAAGGACAATGACGTCGGCGAGGCGCACACCGCAGCCTATGTAGGTTTTTCCCATTTTCGCATCCTTCAGACGAAGCTTTTCGAGTGGGGGCCGGGCACGTGCGGCAGCGGACTGACCTCGACGGGCTCTCTGATCGCACTTGGGCGCGCTGCATTGAAATGAGCTAGGGCATCGTCATGTACCAGCGGTGTGTAGCAGCGAAGACACCTCTGTGCCTGCCCTCAAGATGCCGCCCAAGAGAACCACCACCGACGACGGGCCCTCGCGAGCGTCGCACTCGCGCGAGTCGTCGAGCGGCAGCGTGAGACAGGCCCACCAGCCAGCCATGCCATCACAACTGCGACAAACACATGTACCTTCGGACCGCTCGAGCTCGCCTGAAGACACGATGCACCCCCATCGCTACTACGACGATGACGAGACGCAGCCCACCGGCCCGCCAGTCGACCAGAATGTCGCGCCCCAGCCTGGAGGCATCATTGAGATCGACCTTGAGCCGACGGTGCGCACGCGGCTGCTCGACCACCAGAACTGGGACGCCGCCTCAGGTTGTGGAGACCCCAATTGCAACCACGGCGCTACCTCGCCGCGTCCGCGTGCGCACCGCAACTATGGAAGCTTCGCCGGCAGCATTCACTCAGACAATAGCTTTGGCGGCACCTACCCAGGCATCACTGAGACGGCCGAGGGAGAAGCGCCCGATGCAGCCCACGCACTGCTGGGCGACGCCTTTGCAGACAGCATTGGGGGGAGCGGCAATGGCCAGAAGATGAGCACAACCAAGTGGCTCGCTGAGCGGCACGGCGTCAAGAACCAGCGCATGATGTATCTGCAGTACTACATCCCCATTCTCAACTGGACCCGCCAGTACAAGCTGCGCTACCTCAAGGGCGACCTCGTAGCCGCCATCACCATGGCCTCCTTCTACATCCCCATGGCCCTCTCGTACGCCTCGAACCTTGCCCATGTTCCTCCCGTCCACGGTCTCTACAGCTTCGCCCTCAACCCGCTGATATACGCCATTCTGGGTACGTGTCCGCAGATGATTGTTGGACCAGAGGCGCCTGGCTCGCTTCTCGTGGGCGAAATTGTGCGTGAGAATATCAAAAAGGGCACCACCGGGGACGACGACGGGAGACGCAACGCCGAGATTGCCGGCATCGTGACGTGTCTTGCAGGTGCCTTCATTCTGGTAGCCGGTCTCTTCAGACTCGGCTTCCTAGACAACGTTCTCAGTCGGCCCTTCCTGCGAGGCTTCATCAGTGCCATTGGCGTGGTCATTTTTGTCGACCAGCTCATTCCGGAAATGGGCCTCGCAAGATTGGCAGCTGATCAAGTCTCCCACGGGAGCTGTATCGACAAGGTCGTCTTCCTGTTCCGCAACATCGGAAATGCCCATGGTCTAACCTGTGCCATGTCCTTCACTGCTTTTGGCATCATCATGTTCTTCAGGTATGAGAAATCGTCGGCTTGCGTCTCAGAGCCTTGCTAATTCCATGAAAGAGAGTTCAAGAAGCGATTGCAACCCCGCTACCCCTCCGTTGCCTATATACCCGACCGCTTCGTTGTCGTGGTTCTGTCTGCCATCTTCACGTGGAGATTTCGTCTGGACCAACAAGGCCTAGCCGTCCTTGGAAATGTCAACTCTAGCGGCGGGAGCATCTTTGCTATCCACTTCCCATTCGAGACTTCGCACCTAAAGTATGCCTCGGACGCCATTAACACTGCCCTCATCATCGCCCTGCTTGGCTTCTTCGAATCCTCCGTGGCAGGCAAGTCGCTCGGAGGCGGAGATCCCAATAAGGACGGTGTCACCATGCCCATAAGTGCTAATCGTGAGCTTATTGCTCTTGGAACTGCCAATATCACAGGTGGTCTCTTCATGGCTCTTCCAGCATTTGGAGGCTATGGCCGTTCCAAGGTTAATGCATCGACTGGCGGACTGACACCCATGAGCTCAATCTTCCTTTCCCTCATCACCATACTTTGCACAGTTTTCATGCTGCCGTACTTCTACTACCTACCAAAGGGCGTACTCTGCGCCATGGTATCTGTCGTTGCATACTCGCTTGTCGAAGAAGCGCCCCACGACATCAAGTTCTTTTTACGCATTCGAGGCTGGTCGGAGTTAATACTGATGGGCTTGATCTTCTTCATCACCATCATCTGGGATCTAAAGCGCGGTATTGGCGTCGGCATCGGCCTTTCTATCCTGCGTCTCATTCGCCACTCCGTTCGACCGCGTATTCAGATCCTGGGCCGTGTTCCGGGTACCACAAACCAATTCTCCAATGCAGAGCACGATCCCGACAGCGTCGAGTTCATCGAAGGCTGTCTCATTGTGAAGATCCCAGAGCCCCTTACGTTTGCCAACACTGGAAACCTAAAGACCCGTCTAAGGCGCCTGGAAGACCACGGCACGGGCAAAGCGCATCCTGCCCTCCCCCGCGTCCGCCGCGCCGAGCATAACAAAAACATCATCTTCGACGTACACGGTGTCACGTCGCTGGATGGAGCTGGCGCACAAGTTCTTGCAGAGATTGTAGAGTCGTACAGGAAGAGAGACGTACGCGTCTTCTTCTGCAGGGTGCCGAGCGAGCGTAGTCCTGTGTACCAGCTCTTTGACAAGAGCGGCATCATCGAAATGTGCGGCGGTCCGAGACACTTTGTCAACAGTGTCGAAGAAGCACTTCGAATGACTGAGCTGGAGCGATTGACAGAAGAGTGGGGTAGTGAAGCGGGAAGTTCTCGGGCGGCCTCAAGTGGCATGGCCTGATTGCACTATATGCATCTGAGCATAAACTTCCGATTTTTGCATCCATCATCTCGGGCGTTCTTGGCGAATTTAGAATCAGTTGGGCGAAGAAAAGTTCTTGTACGCTACGCTTGGAGTACGTGTTTTTGGATCATGAGCTAGAATAACAAGACGAAAGACTTCTGAACCGATCTTAATGGTGTTCTAGCTACGACATCTAGCCCAGAAACCAGTGCACTTGATTTGAGAAATCGGAAATGCCTGCTCCCAGCCCGACATGAGGCAATCCCGGACGCGGACATGATCAATAAGACTGAGGCTTTTTACATGAGGCTCTGCAGACAAGCCCGCACCTGAATCACGCTAGAACAAGCCACTCGGAGGCAGAACTGGAGAATATCGGAGGCAGGCTCGAGATGTGGGCCTCGCCTCGTCTCGATGGCCAGTTTCGTACCCCATGGGCGTCCCCGGTCGCGCTTCCCTCGTGTTCATTGCCCCGACTTGTGGAGAATGGAGAAGACTCGGCCGGGAATTAACGCTAGGAGTGGCTTTAGCGCAGTGTGTCAGCAGAACTCGCCGGTCGACGGGGGATGCGCCTGGCGATCGCGCACGCTGTTCAAGATGGCCACACTTGGGGTTTGAGCGTTGCTACAACTACTATACTCATGTCAAAGGGAGAATGGAGATGTTATCGCATTGGCTTTTAGAAATTGCCGTCATAACGGAGGTCCGCTGGTGACGTTCAAGTCCCGGCATGTTGCATACGTCAACCAAGCCTCGCTAGCGTGCCTTGACAAAGCTTCTGCCCGCCAAATGTGCGCCGCCAAGCAACGCTTGAGCATCTTGACACCTCTTAGCATATTCGGTGGCGTACAGGAACCCTGTCCATTTGCCTGCTATCTTCACTCACCATCAACCATGATTGGATCTTCACCCGTGTCTTCTGCCGCTGATTCGACACCATCTGCCACGCGGGGTTGTGGGGACGTCATGTCGTTGCAACCATCGGTCACAGGCGCACTACCGGGACACACGGTATGCTTGAGGAGGAAACCGGCCTGACGATCGCGTGGTGAGATGTGCATGGTGTAAGGCAAATGGATAAGAGGAGACGGATCCCCTCGTAGTTGAGGGAGCAGGGCACCCATCATTTGGGAGACTTTCAATCCTTACCCTTTGTTGAAAAAAATCCAACCAAAAGCCTTGGTTATGGATGCCGACAAGCAACACGTCTCGCATCGCGAGAACATCCAATATGTGGAGAAAATGTCCGCGGGACGATACGCTGCGACACGTCTTACCACTCTCAAGCCAGCGCGAGACAAGGTTCCCAATCCAATTACGCTGCTGCGCATGTTGAATCTGCAGCAATGGCTGTTTTTTCTCGTTGCCTTTTTTGCGTGGTCGTGGGACGCGTTCGATTTCTTCACCGTCTCGCTAACGGTGGAGAATCTGGCTGAGACGTTTGGCAAGACCAAGGCCGACATTACGTGGGGTATTACCTTGGTGTTGATGCTCCGATCGGTCGGGAGTATCATCTTTGGTCTTGCTGCTGATAGATATGGTCGCAAGTGGCCGTTCGTTATCAACAATGTTCTCTTCATCATTCTCGAATTGGCTACGGGCTTTTGCAGCACGTACAATCAGTTCTTGGGCGTGCGCGCGCTGTTTGGTATTGCCATGGGTGGATTATATGGTAACGCTGCAGCAACTGGTAAGCCTCCTTCATCCCATCACCACCTCAAGACACACATCTAACTTTGCCACAGCTCTCGAAGACTGCCCCGCACCCGCCCGTGGTATCATCTCCGGTATGCTCCAACAAGGCTACGCCTTTGGCTACCTGCTCGCCACCGTCTTCGCTCGCGCCTTTGTCAATACCGTCGGCCACGAATGGCGTCCGCTTTTCTGGTTCGGCGCCGGCCCACCGGTGCTCATCATCATTTTCCGTCTCTGCCTCCCCGAAACGAACGCATACCTCGAGCGCAAGAGAATCCGCGAAGAGGAGCCCAACGCCGCTAAAGTCTTCATCGAAGAAGGCAAAGTAGCGTTGAAGCGACACTGGCTGTTGCTGATTTACATGGTCCTCTTGATGGCCGGATTCAACTTCATGTCTCATGGCTCTCAGGACTTGTATCCAACGATGCTTACAAACCAGTACAACTTTAGTCCCAACGCCGTGACTGTCACTCAGGTCGTTGCGAATCTGGGTGCCATGACGGGTGGCACGCTTGTCGGATACAGCTCCTCCATTTTCGGTCGCAGACTGAGCATCATCGTCATGTGCATTCTCGGCGGCGCGTTACTGTACCCATACACCTTTGTTAGCAACAAGGGCGTCATTGCCGCAGCCTTTTTCCAGCAATTCTGCGTCCAAGGCGCATGGGGCGTAATCCCTATCCATTTGATGGAACTCTCACCAGGCTCGTTCCGTACATTTGTGGTAGGCACCAGTTACCAACTCGGTAACCTCGTGTCTTCCGCATCTTCGACCATCGAGGCGACGATTGGCGAGCAGTTCCCCTTGCCGCCAAAGGGCAAGGTCAAGCGATACAAGTACGGTCTTGTCATTTGCATTTTCATGGGTTGCGTGTATGCGTATGTCATCTTGTTGACATTCTTGGGCCCAGAGTACAGAGGCAGGAACTTCGATGTCGAAGCAGATGAGGACATGGCGGCTGCTGTGTCTAGTGGCACAAAAGATGTTCACAGGCAGGACAGCGAGGACGTGGAGAAGGCAAGGCAGATTTGAAACACCTGAGAGATGACTTGGTGTTGGTTACCGCAGCAGGAAAAGAGTGGACGCGCTGCCACGAGGAAGCGATTCAATGGCCAACGATAGTATTCATTACTTAGAAGATCAAAAATTGACATGCTCGCATTGCCATGCAGCTCCGAGGCCCAATTCCAAGACGGTGAACAAAATTTAGGCAGCGAGCAAGGCCAATCTATCAAGGCTGGAGCAGGAGCAAGTCATGAAAATGTTATATCCCAAAAATGAAAGCCCCGTTCGTTCAACATATACATTACATGACGCTATCTATATTATCATACTTCGCTCCCATGCACCCGTGCCCCTGGTATCTCGACGACGCTCGTTCGCTCCATTTACTATATGCAACGAGCACAGAACAGGCTCAAATCTTCAGACCTACGAACCATGGAGTGTCACCTGTTCGCCCTACGCCGTCATTCGTGTATATAACATGACAAACATATATATCCCAGAAAGCCGTGTACGCCATTACCAAGCTTTTATACCATACAGGAATGAATATCGCTGAAGTGAAAAAGTGCTGTGTAGAGCGATTGTCTTACGACTTGATCTTACAATTGTCGCTGTTGAGCTTGTGTTTTGGCCATGCATGGCCTGTTTCGTCCCATTGCTGCGAGGGGTTAGCGGATGGACTAGTACAAGAGAAAGCTGCTACTCACTGTGAAGTTTGGATTAGTGTACGCATTAATGTGCTTCTTGATGTAGTCGGTGGTTTCGAAACCAGGAGGATCACAGGTAACCATGGACTCTCCCTTCTTCTGATACCACCGAACATAGTCTACGCGCATGACAGCCGGGAATTTCATGTTTTCCCAATCGATCCATGTCCAAGAGTTACTGATGCCCAGATTGAGAATCATGGACATGGGCTCCTCGGATACTTGGCGGGCCTTGATGTTGCCGTTCGGCCCGATTGATCGTCCATCCAACATGAACATTTGTTGTTCCCCAATCTGCCAGCTGATATACGACTTTTCGCCTTCGCCAGGAACGTACTCGAAGTTGTATCGTTGATACTCCTTGCCATCGAACCAGTTCTTGTTCAGGTTAGTGGTGGCGGATATAGCTTGTTGGTACGGGCCGCCGGTGTATCCATTATACCAACTCATGCTGTAGTCGGGGAATGCAGTGAAGTTGTAGTTAGGATACCAGTGGACATCAAACGGCGCGACCTGGAAACTCTGAGTAGCGATTGGCATGTTGTGCGGGGGGTACGTGGCACCGACTTCGATGATATCGATCTCAGGGGCTCCTCGGCCTGTGCCTGGGGTTGGGTGATCCTCGCCAGGGCATGTGCATGATGGAAGTCGCTGTCCTGGCAGGTTGGACAGCCCATCAGAGCTCGACTGGTTTGGTGTGATGCCAACATCACAAGCTTGGTAGGTGTAGGGCCACATGCCATCTGTAGTACTCAAATAGCCTGGACGACCGAGGTTGCCCATGGTCCACGCGCCGGGCCAGAGTCCTGGAGCTCCAGCTGGTCCTGGAAGCGAGACAGACACTTCGAAGATTCCGCCTTTGAAGCACAGATGGTTCCAACTGTTCAGCATACCAGATCGGAACTCTAGGCCATGATTGACAAACTTGTCAAGACGCAGCTCCAGCGTTCCATCGTACGTCGTTACCGCGTCGGGATCATACCATTCCAGGTCTTTGGTTGCCCCGTACCAGAAGTCGCCCGCGAAAAAGTACGGATCGTCGCCCTCGTAGAATGTTCGATTGTTCTCGTTGAATTCGTCACTGAAGACCAGTTCGTAGTCGTCGCCGAATACACCCTTCTTCTCCAATGCCGATCGCGGCGTGTCCGGATCGATGAGGCCAGTGCGAATGTTCCTGAGATAGTCGTACTTCTTATTGTTGACGGTCGCCCATGCTTGCGCGCGATAAGGATTAGGCAGCCAGCTCGCGGGAACACCGTAGGCAGAATTGTAGTCAATGACGCCAGCGAAGGACATTACCGGCAACGCAATAAAGATGAAGAGCAGGCCAAAGACCATGAAGGCGAGACCAATGGTGGAAACGATGCTCTCCCTGCTGAAATGGTCTCTCAGCTTTGGCTTGTACCGGATGTCGTCGTCGTCCCGGGGCATGTGCATTTCATCATCACTCTCTTCTTTGTCGCCGATGAGCGGCCAGGCTGCCATTCCCTTCTCTTCGTAGGGGGCGATCAGTCTGTCGTCAATGACAGATGCGTTCTTCTCCGGGTCGTAGAGGGTATTCAGCTTCGTGGTAGATGCGTTTGGTGTGAGAAAAGGGTTCGCGGGATGCAGCGCGGCGAGGGGCGTTGTCGTCCCCGTGGTGCGCGCGCCGCCACGCGGGAAGCTGTCGCGATGTTCTGAGAAGGAGCTGCGCCTGCTGTCGGAGAAGGGATTATAGTACCGCGTGTAATCGGTTCCGAGATCCTGGTAGGTCATGGGGCTGCCGGGGGACCGGCCTTGGGTGAACAGATCTGGCGTGCTCTTGTGCTGTGGCCGCGACAGCCCGGGGCGCGGCATCGATCGCGACTTGCTCAGCCGCCCTGGGCCCGTGGTTGGTCGGCTCGTCGCCGTGTGCGCCAGATTGTCCGTCGACTTTGCGTGTGCGCCATCGAGGGTGCTATCGCTGCCACCTGTCGCAGTTGGGTGTATGGTCGAGGTTATGGAGGGTGCGTGGGAGGTGAGCTGCTGATTGTGCTTGGGCAGCGCAAAGTCAAACTCGAGATCGGAGGAAGAGGTCTGGCTGTCGGCCGATGCTCTTTGGGGAGGCAGCCCAACCGCCCTTGCTTCTGTGGTCGTTCCTTCCGGTCTCGTCCCACGAAGCGTAGCAGCAGCTCGCTCGGCGTGCAGACTGACGTCGGACCGCCCGAACTGCTCGATGTTGCCGGCAATGTTTGTGCCAGACCGCCGTGACGACGTGGACGAAGCAGCTCGCTTGAGTGGGTCCATTGTTCCTGTTCCTGTTCCTGCGCCTTCTGACGTGTGAAGCTTGTTTGCGACCCGGTTTTCTTCTCCACAAATCTCCGCACTCTGTGCGACTCACACCTGATGCGTCGTGGGTCTCGAGCAGATGGTCGTCGTGGAATTATGACATGCTGGGGCAAAGCAAGGCGAAAAGAAAGTGGCTCGCAGCGGTCGCGAATCGAGGGCGATACGGGCCGTTGGGTCTAGTGGGCGGGCAAGGTCACAACCGGAGCTCTGACGCAGTTCTTCCGGAAATTGGGTGCGACTCGACTATCGGCGGCTGCGCGTGTGGGCGAGCAACGGGGATCGCAGGTGCCGTACAGTGCAGCGAGAGTGTGCTGGTGGTGTCGCGGCAAGGTGGTGAACGAGTGTACAGGCTCCGAGGAACCCAGCTGGTAGCGAGCGTCTGTAGGATCAGGGAAAGCGAGGCGCGATATATTGTTGGGTACCCCAAGGCGGAACAAGCTCATTAGATTGAAAGTCTACCCTCGTTCTCCAAAGCCAATACACCCTAGCCGTGTTGGGACAGGCGCAGGCCTCGGCTCCCTGCTATCTGCCCGCTGCTGCATCACGGCCCATGCCCCAAGCGTCTTCTATGGCCGACGTATCATCGTGCCAACCTGACATGTCACGCCGTCGCTTCCCAAGCCAAGGGAGAGGCACGCACATCGTCATTGTATCGCTGCCTCAAGTCAAGTCGCATCGACACCCGCACCGTCGGAAGGCACGTCTGGCGCGAGAGTGCTTGCTGTTCACGGCTGCACTCGAGAGGGGCAGGCAGATAAGCCCGGGCGTACTCCGGTCCATGCTCCACCGAACAGGCCTGAGTGTGTCCGCAGCTAAGATGAGATCTGGCAAAGGAAGATTGCGCACTCCCTTCTTGGGACTTGTCACCACCGTTGGCAGATCAAGGATCGTGCACCAGTGTACGCGCCGTTGGACGGGCGCGCCCCCGCCGCCGTGCACTCAGCCTCATTGCATGGCTTTGATCCGCTTCATCAATCTCGTGCAGTACACCCGCGCCCGTAGCAACAAGAAGAATTTGACAGAGTCCACGGCATAATTTGCTCGACATTTGCGGTGTATAGGCTCTGTTTTCGGCGCCACGCTCGCACAGCGTTCCCGTTCAATCTTAAATCAGGCCATGTCCGGGGCGATTTCAGACAATGAAAAAATCGCACGCTGCCTAGACGTGAGCGGCAGGTCAGGAGCTATCAGTGCTGTTCAATGCACGTCCCCCTTCACCGCATCTACAACGGCGCTCGTTCTATCGTAAACAAAATTGGCGCGTCTGTTTCAACATGCACTTTGTCTGCTTTAACGTGGTTGCTTGTGCTAACCTGGCTGCCCATGCTCGTGGGCCACTTGTCAACATCCCATTCCAGACCCGTCGTCGTGATAATTGCTGGGCCCCATACCGGCACAAGCCCTACGTTCTCCGTGAAAAGCTTGCTTGACTGGAGATCTCGCAAGGTGTTGTGTTGGCTACTCAGAATGAACGATAGGTTGCTTTCGGAGAAGAGCCACAGCCGTAGGCCAGGGTGTTTGGTCTCTTCTCTAATCATCTCGTGGAGCAGACCCAGGCCTTGGTCCACTCTACCTGCCAAAGTCCCAAGTATGAGCACATCTTTCCGCGATGCCCAAGGACCTCTCGAGGATATCTTGTTCATCGTCTTACCAAAGTCGGTGCTATACTGATCGTGGTCTTGCAACACGTCGACTCCGTGCGCTACATAGTAGGCACGGACGTCGTCGCGTAGAGAGTCAAGGTCACCATGAATCATATTTGGCAACTACGCGGAGTCAGTCAAAGTCTTGTAAAGAATAGGTCTTGGTACAAAGTGTTCCCGCTTCGTTTCCATGTCTCCTTCGAACATATCAAAAAGTCGATTAGCTCCACCATCAGCGCATATCCTATAGCTGGTATGCCTCCACAGGCGTGCGAACGCCTCGAAGTGAGAGATGGGTTGGTTGAGGATGAGCAGGTCTGGTGGATTCTGCGTATGCTCTGGGTGTTGGTCATCGGCGAGAAATCTGGCGGGTCGCAGATCGCTACTTGTGGGTGCACTCATCTATAGAATGGAGTTTGGAAAAGAGTGTACGGAATAAGAGTGTACGGAATATGAGATGCGTGATGCCGCGCAGACATGAGAGCAGTAGCCCTAAGGCACGATGCAGACGCGATAGACAGACTAATCCTCATTAGCACTAGCGCATTTCTAGTGGAATAGCTCTTCCAAGGTCTCGACTCCACTTCGTTCAGCATCACGAACTCCACAATCAAAGGCAATTCAACCTACACTGTTTGGAGGTCAGCTCATACGCCTATTCTGCATCTCTAGTACCAGCCACTGTTGCAAATTGTCTAATGTCGCTGGTCGAGTGTACAAATCCGAACGGCATCGCCGAGCAGCCCCATCTTGCATGTTGCTTACCTGAGGACGGATAGCTTTCCAATACTTTCACTCATCTAGCTTGACTAATTGGCCCCATCGCTTAATCTCAATCCACATTATCTGAACTGAAACGATAGTCTCAAGTCCTTCGAAAGTGGATGATGGCCAGGTTTTGTGATCTCCACACTGCATCCTGCCGTGCTCTGCAGTCTGAAGAGAATGCCACAACTACACAAAGCCTTCTGCTCGCTTGAGACATGATAATCATCTCCTCGAAAGATTGCATGAAGCACCAGCAGGAAAAGCGTGGCTGGTAGGAAAGGTTCACCTGCCTTCAGCACTGGACGGCGAGTGCTTGCGGGAGATTGTGTGCCTCTTTGGGAACGACGCATATCGAAGCCTCAAGAATAGACCCAAAAGCCTGAATAGTATGGTACAGACGGATATCCACACTTCCAGAACGGGCTGTGGTATCAGATCAGGATTAGACTTCATTACCGATATGGCTTGCTTATTCATTACAAGTCCGTCTTTGTCATTCCCAAGATGTATTTCGGACCTACCAAGGTGTTCGATATCTCAAACAACAATACATGGAAATCTCCGACAAGTCGACCGTGTTTCAGGATCGCTCTCGTCGACATCGATTGACATGGTATGACTTTCTACACGCAGTTGCTATCTTTGCAGTCGGCCAGTCCGGTCGGAAGCGTGGTGCCGCTGAGCAAAATCTGGGCGGATAGCGAGGATGATGAAGCAGTCGTCAATGGTGCATGTTATGATCACGTCTGGCCTCGAGCACGCACATGGAACCTTAAAGGCGTGGAACGGCTATGGATGTGATCTATGATGGAAGCAACTAGTGGAAAGTGCCAACCAGCTGTGATAGATAACGAGGCTACTGTAACAGCACACAGATTCCGGGCTGTGACCGCGTTGAAAAGTGCTGTAGAATTGAAAGTCGGTCATCTGACCATGGCAATTATTGGCCGATGTATGGGGGTGAGTCTACATTACCGAAACACCGAACAAGGCCTGTGCGACGAGTGGGCATGACGTGTGGGCACACGACCCTCGTAGACCTTCTCACAGTCTGGCAGAAGCGAAGCCGGAAGTCTGGTGGTGGCCCTCTGGCTTCTGCGAAGGCTGACATGGTATTGTGGTGTACCGATGTCGCCCGCAGTGTTTCTAAGAGCCACGCGTTATGTGTGCAGGGATGGCCAATCACCCCGCGCTGAACTTCCCAGCTCAGGACCTGTCACTACCGGACCAGCCTGCGCCACCGCGATTGTCCGTACGCCTTCTCGCATCGGCTTGCAGTAGTTCACAATCAGGCACATCGATTTCTCGATGCGGGCACCTCGACCCCAATCGCCTACTGCCATGCGAAGACGCGCACTGTGCCGACGCCTTTCTCGCCTGCTATCCCCGTACCATAGTGGTGCACTCTGCTGCAGCCAGCACGCCACAGAAGGTGGCGTCAATGCTCCGCCGACGTGCGAGCACTGGGATTTCTCTCGAGCGATCGCCGACAATTGGCGAAATGCTCATGCAGATTACTGTGGTCCGACCGTGTGGGTTTCTCTCTTCGCCACGAACTCCATGCCTCCACGTCAAGGGACCTCGCATGTGTGCTTCTCCCGCGCGATTAAGCAGGGACACCTACGAGGCTTGATTTCTACGAATACGGCCTGTCAGTATCGCAAGCTTAGATCCTCTCACTCGGTTCCTGTCAGCATTCGTAGCTGGGATCCTGGCCTCCGTCTGAGCAGCTGAAACAGGCACTACTCATGGTCAACAACGAAGTGCGTCCGCCATGGCGCAACATACCCTGGTCGACCTTGGGGGCAGTATGAACCAGGGTGCACTCTAGACGCTTGGGCCTGCGTTGCAACTACGATGTATTCACAGCGCCCCTGCGAGGCTAGTCCGGGCACACCTAGTTTGGTGCCCCACTGACCAGATAGGCAATTTGAGAGGGCTGATCATTGGTCTTCCGTGTATGACTTGACTGCTGCACGGGGCAGCCGTTACGGTAGCTCTTAGGGCAGGCCAAGCCCGCACCCCGTCGGGAGTGTAAGACTACTATTCTCGCCAGTGCTCTAAATAAGATATACTCTTAGAAGCGACTCCTGCTGCTTTCGTTCCCCAGCCCAGACTCCAAGGCTACTCGTGCTTTCCATTCTAATTCAGACGATCACTTCTAAACTCTACTGACAGAAGTATAACATCCGCTCAACTTAGCTCCTCCTGTTGCAATGGATCAACCACAAAAGGATGAACTCACACCAGCAATTACTTCGCACACTTCTGAGTCTCATCGATCGCCTACTCACAATCCTTACCAGAGGATAGCTTCACGCAGAGCTATCGCATGTGTCACCTGTGCCAAGGCGAAGACGAAGTGTGACAAGGCAGTGAGTAGTTTTATGTATGCTCGAACACCGCTAACGCCCGATAGCTTCCCTCTTGCTCTCGGTGTACCACCAAGGGTATCAAATGCGATCCAAGATCCACTCGTCGCACGTCTGAGAACAACTATCGCACAAACATCAAGAAGCCCTTCGTATCGCCCAAACGGTACCACTCAACGAGTCATATTCCAAGCCTGAGTCGGCACAGCTCTCCAAGGAGTACACCATCCTCAAGTAGACATCGCTTCATGCGGGCGGCGTCACACATCGATTTTCGTACCGCTGTGAAGATGAGCCAGCAGGCGTCAACCTGTTCGGGGTTTCCCGTGCTTACACCTCTGCCTACCTACAAGCCCCAGACTATGGACGAGAGCTACTCGTATTCGAGTAGTCCTGAGCAGAGCATGATGGGAATGTCAGCAGCGACAGATCATGCTGGCCTTTCAGTGTCCGGTCGCCTCACACCACAGACACCTGAGCCGATGGTTTACCACGAGCCCTTATCCCTTGGCGATTTTTCAGATCACTGGACAGGAGCGCAGCCATGGAACAACGAATCCGGTATGTCTTGCGGGCTGGATTTTGACGGTGATTATGCCGGGCCAATGCCTGTCGAGTTGTGGTCCATGCCTGAGCACAACCATCCCGCGCTGATCACTCAGGCGCCATGGCATCAGCCCTCACTCTCCGTCTCTCCTCATCCTGCATTGGCTGAGATGGTGCCGAATGCTGGTGCAGTGCCCGCACTGTCCATGAGCGAGGGCTCTCTTGACGATTTCAATATGGCGGGCACCTTTCATGAAGATTGGGCGCTCTGTCAGCCCACGACGGCCCAACTGGGAATGGCAAGCATTCTTTCTGCAGCGCCTTTCATGCATAATTTGCAGCCTGTGTCAAGCGCTGGACCAGTGTGGGAGGATGTGTTCATGCCCGATCATCCACCATACTGAGCCAAAGATTCAGAGCCGCACTTAGCATCGATACTACAAGCCATGCACCGGAACAATAAATTTTGCTCCATGTTTACGTATGTAATACTCTTGGGTGGCATGTTCGGGTTACCAAATATGCCCGAAGCTGACCGTTGTAGATTACCGAACTCAAGCAACGACAACCCTGACTTGAAGACGTATACCTCCCCACAGGTCGCGGGATAAGCGTCAGATCCACTTGTCTGTCTCGTCAAACGTGGTTCGAGCTCTTCTTGCACTGTGCTGGTCAACGCCTGGCCGTGTACTCGTGTCACTGCCTCGTTTGCGCAATATGTTGCAATACTTTAGGTACGTGGCTCTGCCGTGCAATCGAGATGGAGGAATCAATCTGAGCTAATCAAGTCAATCAGCTTAATGTTGCACTATTCTACGCGCAGCACACCTGCTTGCATTCCGTCGCGTTTCAGCGACTCGCAAGCCGAGGGTCCGCGCAGGCTGGTATAGCGCCAACACGAGGTGGATTTTTAAAAACCGTGTCCGTATTAGGGATCGACCGGGTTTGTAGCAACGCGATCGGCATTGCGCAGCCTGGCTTTGATAAATCTGTCTGCGTGGGCACTGATGGCCTGAAAATGCTACCATAACTTTGAGCACTGCCTCGAGCGACCCGATCATCGACGCTATAAGGGCCACACATCCTTGGTATGAAATAGCTTTCTTTGTGTGCTCAAGAATCAGGTACTATTCTAGCATACAGAAACACTAAATCAAAAATACTATTCAATCAGGCAGTTCTGCAATCCACTCTCCCACTGTCCTTGCGCTTACCAGTTCAGTGGTTAAGCCTATGCAAAGTCGATCATTCCCGCACCAATAATTCGATAGTCTGCGACTAAGTCCGCTCAGGCCGTGTACATGCTGCCAGCTTTACCTATCGCCACGAAGACGGCTCCGAGAGGGCTATCGAGAACGACTGAATTGCTGACTAGATATCTTCCGCCTGCGGATTGGTTGCACCAGAGCAGTAGCCCAGTTGATCTGAAATCCCTGCAAATCTCTTTTTACCAAATAACACAGGCCATATACTGTGTCATTGCTTTACTGCGTATCATCGACTTCATTATGTCATGTAAATTCTACGCCGGCAGTTCGGTCTCGTATGATTGTGAGTATTGCGACATCCTTTTGACAGGCCAGATCTGCTATTGAGCTTTATCAAACATGTACCAGACTAGATAGGAGGCAATAGTTACCGATCATACTTGAATACCCCAGGAGTCTCATTTGCCATGAAGTCCGCGCTCCACCATTCCCTCGTCCTAGAATAGTAAAAAGTAGCACAAAAAGTGTGGCTCGACTGTCTTACTCGTGGCATACAATTTTATGTGGATTGTGTTATCGTGGTCGGATCTAGGCGCTGAGGATGGCATGATAGGTAATAGCCTATCACGCACTTCAAAGGCTTTACCCAATCTTCTCCGAGAAGCTGCTGCATTGTGTGGCTGGCCGAGTTTAACTTAAATCTGACCAGCTGACTGGTAAGAGGCTTAAACCGAGAACAACATCCACAGAGATGTTCTCGTGATTGGAGAGTTTTCAGCAAATTGTAAAAAACCAGATCGATGCAAGGTCTATACATCACTTGCGAACACTCCGTCTTCAAGAGGCGATCTCTACTATTTACTTGACGTTTGCGGTTTCGCGCGCAAGAACGTCAATTGTCAAATAGTGCGTTTACATCTGCACGAACTCCAGCCCAACATTGATAATGCCCTTGCATATCCACGTGCTTCATAAAATCGCCTGCACAGCTCAGCGAGGGAAGGACCCGGAGGAGCATCCTAGCACATACATTGCGCTGACAGTTCGGATCCAGTATTGCCCCTCCACACCTGCACCATGCCCAGCGCCTAAAGTCGCTGTAAGTCGTCCGCCACGGGCGCTTGTCAGATCCCTGTTCCTGAGTGACATGCACGAGCCAGTGGTGAAAGCCGCATTTAGTAAGGTTCATAGATCTGCGGGTGCCGGGATCAGGGTAAGACGACGGCTATGTTTAGGCCGCGATTGGCGGGGTCGGTCTCATGGGAACCCTCGACTTCGCACCATCGCGAGTGATGGTATGCTGCTTATCGCATAATGGATTCGCATCTTCTGGCTTGCAGTAGGGATATGGGTTGAATGTCGTGTTCAGAACCCGGGTGGCTGGAACCGAGAAGTGCTCCATGTTGTGAACAGTCAGACGCGCATTATGGCAGGTACCTATGCACGCTGATGTTGTTGGAAGACTGACATTGTTCCAGCGACCAGAGGACCGGTATGCACCTCGTATGCAATATATTACGGTCCGCACTCCCGAGTCTCCGACTTCACGTCACGTACAGGGTGCGGCTCAATCACTACCGGAGCCATTATAGGATAGTACTAGCACGAATGTCGGTACTGCGTACGCAAACACTTATCGTAAGTTTCTGAAGCCTCTCAGATCCTTCCCGTGATTACAGCTCCACACCACCACAACGACTGAGCTTCTTGCCATAACGAGCAATCAGATTGGTTGTCCTCTTCTCGTTGGCGTTGCTCACCCGTCACTCGCTTGACAGTTCCAGCGGGCCATAGCACGGACACTGTTCGCAGCTAAAGACGCCGTGCTTCAGCCTCACAGGTGGTGTCGTCAGGGTCCACTTCCGCCAAGTCGAATCCTCGCCGTCTTGTTCACCAATGAAACCCGGCGGTTTACTGAGGTCTAAGATCGTATGCGTCCCGCGTGGACATCTGGGATACCCCTTGGCGAGCATAAACCTTGCAAGTACAGACACTGACAGGAAAGACGCGCTCCGTGGTGGAGTATGCGGGTGCATTGTCAATGGGTAAACCCATCCTTCACTCCCGCAAAAGCTTCGGGCCGTTCCACGACAGGCGCCAGGCAGAACGAGTGCGCCAGATGCAGGTGCGGAGGCTCTTCCGTCCGTGCTTTAGTAGCCAACGAACTTGTTCTTAGCTCGAGCTGGCCATCTTGACTTCGACGGATATAGTCACGAGGACAACGGTAGGAGAGCGGTGAAAGAAGACGGCAATTGCAGCTGGGGAACGTCGCCGATGAGCTTTCGGACTATACTTCAGGTAAGCTCGTACAGCGGATGTTGCGGATATCCACCACGAGCTTGAAGGGAAAGCAGGATTGAGTCGAGTCAACACCCACCGGTGAGATTGAGCCACCAACAGTGTCCGCAAGATCGATTCATTCGCAAAGTAACGCGATCCCTCATGCTAATTTCCGGTCATAACCGCGTTCAATCCTTCACTACATCGTGGTGTGGCACCCCACACGACATTCACAGGTAGAGGCTCCGCTCGCGAACTCGCCACTTGTCTTTCTCACTAGCACTAGCGTTAATTCTTCCATCCCGTCTCCCGCTCTGCCAGCGTCGCTTGTAGCAGATCGTCCATTGATCCTGACGGCCGGGACGTCGCCACCGCAGGCTAGACCCACGGGGCCCGCCATCGCGTCTTCCTTCCACACTGCTGACAACGGAAGCCTGGATGGGAAAAGATAGTCTTTCACTACTCTCACTACTTACTTGGCCACGCGTAGTTCACGACTTTAACCGGCCTAGAAATAGATCGGAAAGAACTGACAAGTACATGTCGATGTCGCAAGTGGTCTAGATGGCCATGGTGTGAAGGCACGGGACGGGACGACGACCGAGATACTGGAGGTGTGGGTCAGACCTTTGGTCCTCGTGGCTGCTGATCAGCTTACGTAGACCTTCTCTCGAAGGAGAGAGTATCGTGATGTCGAGTACTGGTTGGAGGAACAGGAATGCAAGACGTATACTCCGTACGCAGCCACTATCACACTGTGATTCCAGAACTCGCTACCAAGTAATGGAGAAGTACCCAAAAGTGTTACGACACTGGATCACAGGAAGACGACCTTGGGAGTAACGTGTTCCACTATTCATCAGCTCTCGTGCGACACGATGTTCAGCATTTGCTGCAGGCCTGCGAGCCGCCACCCACTGTCAGGGTCAAACGGAGGCCCGCTGTCCACCCATAGATCGATGAGTATTGCATATCTGCTCTCCTCAATGAAGAGAAGGCTGTTAGACTCTTTGAAATGTCCCTAAAAAAGTATCCCGCCACTGATCCTATATGTTCTCGGTCGACTGACTGCTTCACGTAGTAACATCCGACTGAGGCAATTTGATGGTAATGCACTAGCTTATCCCTAATCGAAATGATGAACAAGCTCGCTTTTTCAACAAACTCTAGGTAGCGATGCGGGGAGAGAGTCACACAGTGTCACACCAAGCGCCGTCCAGCTTGCCCTTGTGTGATCGTTAACATTTCTGCATTTCTGCAACGCTGTCTCTCATCTCTTACTTGCATCTACCATTGATTCGAGCCTTTCAATTTAGACCCCGAAGTGCTCTTGTCAAATGATTCCACCTCATTGTCTCCTTGCATGACACAAGTTCGCCGTAGTATTTTGCTCCGCGTTGTTTCGACCCCACAAAACCTATTCATCATCTCTGGATCGTCCAACACCGATGCATGAACGCGCTTTCAGGTGGGGCAAGTCGTACATCTAGCTCCGCTTCCCTACTATTGTCACTATCACTCTAGGATCTAGGCAAGATCTTAAAATTCATGGTCTATCATTCAGAGGGGCCGTGCTTTGGACGGAACGCGTCCAACAAGGCGTAGACTTCACAATTCACCAGCATCTGGTCAGCCAAAAATGTATTCTCGAGTGCGAATAAAGGTGCTACAGTGTGCCGCGCGCTCTTGATAAGCATGAACACTCTCGGAACCATGATTCGTATCAAGCACTGTATCCCCAGTCCGTAATATGCGCATAGAGAGATTCTCTTCTTCCACCTCAACCCAATTGGCGGTCGTGCCGTGATTGGAATTTGTTGTCGTGGCGCGATTTGACGCCAAGCTGGACTTAAAACATAGTATGGAGTGTCAAGAGCTGATGGCAAGAGCAGCGCCAAAAAGGAACTCTAGGCAGGTGAGTGTCTGCAAGAGTTAGCGTTACCCCGGTCGGGACCGCGCTCGAGGAATATCGCTCTGCACTTCGCCAAAGGCAAAGTGAATATTTTAATCTAGCTTTGGATCGTGTCGTAAATGCTGTTGCTTCTTGCTCTCCAGTGAGTCTGATCGTTCGATACGGCCGCGGTTGACGTTCGTTTCTGCTGATGACAATCGCACAAGCTGCGATGGCTCCTGGCAGCCTCTCCGAATGAGTATTCGAGCTTGAATCTCGGTGTTTTGAAAGCCAAGCTCAAGATTCCAGATACGTCGTGGACGATTAGGCAAGTTGGTCGGAGCCAGGCATCCCCGCGTTTCAGACTCGGTCAGCCGGCTATGCGAACCATGACCGAACGTCTGAAGCCACATAAGTCGGCACTTGGGGATGCACAACATCGGGACCCAGTTACATGCGTTCTGGTAATTCATGCTATTCCTGCCTCGGACCAATGAGCGTTCTACCGGTGCATGATAACTCCCGCATTGGGCCATCTTATCTCAATGGAGCATACTACGATGCATGACTTCCCTGCGTAGCAAAGCAAGTCTGGTACAGTAACATGCAAAGGCCTCTGGCGGGTAACGGCATCTCTTTGTAATGATGCGAGCCTCAGGAACCCTACTTTAGCCGAAGAGGTCGTTCGGAAGCAGCTCAACGACGACTTCACCTTGCGATGTTGCGGTCCCGGTCCTACGACTCGGCCTTCCACTCTTTTTGCGATTAGTTCCCGTGCTTTCAATTTTACAGTACTAATGAACAGAATTATCAGCGCTGGCGCTGTTGCTGCGCTTGCACTAGGGCATTGTGCGGCAGAGATATTGTATGCAGGTGTGAATTCAGGTACGAAGTCGTAATCGGCGAGCCTCTTTCACGGTTTCGCTAACCAGATCGCTACAGCTGGTGGTGAATTCGCACAACAGACACTGCCCGGGGCATTTGGCATCGACTACCAGTTCATCAATGAGACAGCGATCGACTTTTTCCTCGATGCGGGTGTGAACACTATTCGCTTGCCATTCTTACTGGTTTGTCAGCCCTGAACTGCAATATGACAGTGCCTAACCTTTTCTCAGGAGCGAATGTGCCCACTGGAGACTGGTCTAGGCAAAACCCTCAACGAGACGTACTTCACGGAGCTGGCAACGGCGGTAAACTACATCACGACGAAAGGGGCCTACGTGCTTCTAGACGCACACAATTACATGCGCTATAATGATCCGTCTATGCAACCTGTCTCCGGAAGCGTCATAGGCAATGCATCTGACTCGAAAGCCGCAACAACGGAGAATCTTGCCGCATTCTGGGCCGAGCTCTCTACGCGCTTCCTTATCAATCCCAACGTAATCTTCGGTATTATGAACGAGCCACACGACATGCCGACTTCGCTCATTCTACAAAATGATCAAGCTATGATAGATGCCATACGAGGAGCTGGTGCGAAGCAGCTCATTTTGGTGCCAGGCAACGGCTTCACTGGCGCGCAGAGGTGGCTCAATTCAACATGCAGCGACGAATGCACACCGAACGCAGAAGTTCTCCTTGCCATCGTCGATCCGCTGGACAATTTCGCATTTGATATGCACCTTTACTTTGACAACGACACCTCCGGTACGCACGAGGAGTGCACGTTGGCAGCGCCAGCAAACTTGCTGCCGGTCACGGCGTGGCTGCAGGAGAACAACTATACCGCTTTTCTGTCCGAGTTTGGCGCTGGCTCGAACCCAACATGCTTTGAGACTGTCAATAACACAATCACTCATCTGGAATCTAGTGGCGTTTTCGTCGGCTGGACATACTGGTCTGCTGGTCCTCTGTGGGGCGATTACTTCCTGAGTATCGAGCCGGACGAAGGACCGCAGGCAAACTCTACGTGGCCTGAGGTGCTGGAGCCCCATATTAGAAGGTATCAGCCGATGATGAGGTGTGGTGTGAGTACGAGTGGGAGGGGCGTAACTGATGGGGCGATGAGGAGTTTGGATGGGTGTTTGGGGATGACACTGCCTGGCTGATAACAGCAGTGTAGAAAGTCAGATGTCTCCAAAGAAAGGTTTCGCGGGTGCTAGAGAGCGTTTTTTTTTTCTGCAGATGAAATTTCAAGCGAAGTCGTAGCTGCTGTATCATAGCTTCGTTATCTAGCAAGCAATCGACCACCACTACTAATTTAACCATCTCCCAGCATGTTTGAGACGCATCTCACTTCGACACCTGCATTTACGATTATGCATCTTTCTCGCTCTAATGAGTGCGTTTATGGCAGGCTCGCCTTCGCCCGCGCCATCTTTCTAGACTGAAACACAGTCTAACTTCATCTAACCTCGCAGACCCATTCCATAATCAAAACATAAGGCATACTCATGTCTAATCGACCTACCATTCCCAAAGTCTTATCGGGATACTTGCTCTAGGGATTGTAGCTAAATTTGGGTCATGTTTCACACGTAAGAAATAGTTTTGCATTAGCAATATTTGCGCCGTGAGAATTGCTCTTCGATGACTTGGAGATTCAGAAGAAACAGCAAGAACGACTGCTGGATCACCGCACGAGACGTTTGTGTTCTTGATATATGTAGACGCAAAGGTACAAAGGATAGTGAATATTGTCGAGTGGCAGTTGCTTCTGCAAGAGGAGTCGTTAAAGATCATATGTAGACGAGAAGGAATGAGGGGAAGCGCGTTCACAAAGAAGTATGGAGGCTACATATATGCAAGCTTCCTTGCCCAAAAACGTGTCATACTTTGCCGCATTACTGACGTGATCATGTTGTATTGGATATTGACGTCTGGTATCCGCACAATCCGAAAACTGAACGAGCATCAAAAGCAAGTAGTGCCTACACAAAAGCATTGCCCCACTCAACCAGCAAGTGTGATTCAAGATTGTGATTCGCGAATAAAGGACAACACTTATGTTAAGAGGAAGAAGATTCACTAGACCAGCTAATCGGAGGTATCAGCGTAGCCGTCGAAGAATAGTTGTGATAACGATGGTATGAATCAAGTATCTGAAAACTCTTAGCTGAGCTGGCTGCCACAGCACTATACCGTCACTTGCCACGACTCCGCTTGCCTCTCAGTATAAAAAGAACAAGGTCCCAGGACATACTCTCATTCTGTAAATCCGTAACGAACTACAATAAGAAATGCGCATCGTTCCCATGGCTCGCAACAACCGCAGCTCCGAATGGTCTTCGTTCTATCAACTCCAATCTGACACCGAACGCATCTACGCCGAAGCTGCCGGCGAATATGCACGAGCCATGAACCGCATCCAGGCTAACCCAGCAAATCGGATTATCCCGTACGGCGGCTTCGCTTTTGGCGGCCTTATCAACCGTGATCTGCAGAGGCTAGATGCCGCGATTAACGTCGCCGATGAGATGAAATGGGCCCGTAAACAGCTCGGCCGGCTGGGAATAGAAGCCAGGCTCATGAGGGATTGAGGTAAATCACCGAACGACGTTGTATCCGCTGGCGGCCTGGTGTATCACTTTGGGCGTTTGTCACTCTTTAGCTGTCAAACTCAATTACAGAACAGGTTGAGAGATTTGAGAGTGCGTGCTAGGGAGATCTAGTTGCGGTGTAAGCTGCTATACTTGGATGACTGGCGTTATAAGATTGTTAATTGAGTTGCGTAGTGTAACATAGTTCGTATGAAATCATGATCTGCGAAGTGTGATTTCTCATAAGTATTATGAAGAGCACACCGTTCTTAGTGGTGCACATGTATTTCAGCTTCCTCAATGACATGTTCAGTCCTTCTTGCTCTTCTTATCGCACACTTTGTGGAAGTCCTTGTGCTTCCTTGCACCCCTTCCAATGTTATCTCTAAATTCTTCGAACGGGCAGCTCGCACCTGGCCCACTCTGGCAATCTGGAATCGGCCTTGGGGCTGTGTTGGCAATGAAGCGCACGAATTCTTGTGGTCCGTTGTCGTCTCCATGCTTGTTGACGGCGCCACTGCGATCACAGCTCATCTTCTCCATGCCCACGTGGCCCAGAAAGGGAATTAGGTCAGACATTTTCCACGCGCGTGTCCCTGAGCGAGATTGTTAGTCTTGGCTTATAGCTGTTAGACGATGGAATTTACTTACAGTTGATGTGATCCGTAGGGAATTGTTCCTCTGCATCAGATGATGAATTGAACAGACCCAAGGCTGTAGCGACAAAAGGCGGAACCTCGCGATGCGTGAAAGACAAGAAAAATCGCTGGTCGTCAGGCCAGCCACCGCCAGGCGTGTCATGCTTGTCGATATGCTCGAAGAGTTCGGCTTGGGTCTGCAGCCACGGGAAGCCGAGATATGGAGAAAGCGGGTTTAGTGGGCCGACCATGTACGCGTATTTGAGATCCCAATGGTATTCATATGCCATCCACTCATTGTCGGTAAAGACGCCACAGATTTCGGAGCGTTTGCCGAGAATGGCTGACTCGTAGCCGCATATTGATTGCAGGCCGACGACATCCTTTGGTGTTAGTTTGAAGGGTGTCCACTGAGCGAGACGATTGGCTACATTGGAGCCGTAGATATCGATGAACTTGTGTTGCTGCTTAGTGCCGGGACTCTTGGAGAAGTTGTCGCATGACTTGTGTGGGATCAAAGACTCCATTGAACCGTCCTCATTTTCGGTGATACGTACGACTTCGATTTTATCGTGCTGCGGGAAGGCTTTCGTGAAGTTTGTCGCTGTATCGAACGTTCGAGACTTCTTGTCTGCTAATATTCTTGACGTGTTCGGAGCAAGATCGGGGTAACGCTCAAGCAGATGCTTTCCAACTCGCTCCGCATCTACTGCACCGGAAGGTGTGAGCTCCTCCAGTTTGTCTTCAAGAATCGGCGATTGCCACTTCTCCATGAAGGCCAATGGTCCGCTCCACCCTTGTCGATTGATCTCCAACTTGAAGAGGAATGGCTTGATGTATTCCTCATACTCGTCGTCATTCCTAAGCTTTGTCAGTCGTTATGAGGACTCGAGAGTGTATGTGCGTACGCGTAAATGGCTCCATGTCTTATGATGTAGCTTGCAGCAGTTACATTGCAGCCAGGCGGCGCTTTGTGCTCCAGTCCGAATCCAACAGCATCAAAGTATGGACTTGTGCCTGGGAGATGTAGCAAAGGATCGAATTGGTAGCCTTGCGAGTGATCCTGAGGTTGCAGTGGCGATTGTTGCTGCGCAATGTATGGTGGCAATGCTAGAGCAGGCACGATGAAGATCAAGGCAGCAAACATCGTAGTGAAACAATTGAACGGGGATGAAGTGGACGGACTTCGGTCCTTTGACGTCCGGTGGATGAAGATGCCAGGATCTTCCGAGCGCGTTGTTTTTGTTCGGACTGGGAACGCTGACGTCAACAGTGGCGCTCATCTGCAGGAACCCGAACTAGTCTAACCTTATCTCACCTCGCTTCAGATCGAGCTAAGTGCGACCCATCTCGAACCTGGTATTGTTGTTCGCATTTATTACTCTGAGCTGGCTGAAAATGAAATATTAGTCGTTTTATGCACCTTTACTAAAGACATCATCGAACCCGTCAATAATGAGGTGCAAGCAAAAGAAATGAATGATCGGATAATGACAGTGTTCAAATGATTTGATGCGGTCAATCTTGTAAAAGCGCAAGCAAAGTGCCCTTTGTTATCGTCCCGGCGTCTCTTCGTCCAGCCCTCATTGGAACTTCCAATTGCCGCCTGCGTGGACGCACCGTGAAGGCTCTTCGTCACAACGCTACCACTAGTGTCTTTCTGCCTTGCTACTCGGGGGTGGTTGCCAGCGGATCAGATACTCACCTTGGTGCTGTAGGCATGGCTGCTCATCGATGAGAGGCGCAACTCTCCTAGAGCTGTCCCACACGCGGGCCTGATGCTGCCTCTGACAAGACCTACCACAATCCCATCGCTTTGCCGCGGCAGTGGGTGGTTGCAGGCAAGGTTTCATGGTGTAAGTTGTAAATGCTGTTGTAGCATCTCATATCGATAATCACGTCCTGTTGTACCAATCGCTCAAAGTTAGCCCAAAGATGAGATGGACACTTCCGCAAATCGGCTTGTGCAGGAAAGCCATCGGACGACTGAGTCTAAGTGCGTGCATGTCGCGTCGAAGTCACCCCTGATTGCAAAGCAGAAGCAATCTTGGGCGATGACATGGCACCAGACTCAAGGCGTCGAGGCCGAGGAGTTGAAGGAGAATCGGGAATCGTACATGACCAGTTGACATCGGACAGCTGCAACTTTCGTGCTCGCTGGTTGCTACGGTTGTGGCCTGCCTTGTCAAGGCGCGGCTGAGCATAGGGGTTCGGTGTCTTATCCAGACCTTCAGAAATCTCAGTACGCTTTCTATTGGTGTTAGGTTGAAGGGTGTAATGAAATGGTGAATCACCAGTGTCGTCGCCATCGTCTCGACCTTCGTTGTAATTGAGAACAAGGCTCTTGATACGTTGCTGCTCCTCTTTATCGGCTTGCTGCTTATTGCGCATGGCAACGGCGAAAGTAGAATCTGATGGTAGGTCAATAGATCGAGTCTGGGTTCGGTTTCCACGCTTGCTCAGGAGCGAGAATTTCACGGTGTTAGAGGGCGCAATGGGTACAGGTGCCTCGTTGCCGCTATCTTCTGCGTTGGCAGGCGCTTCTCGAGCACGGCGCATGGGAAGTGGCACATCAAACACAGGCTTGCGTTCGAATTTGCGGGACTCCGCGCTTTCCGACATCAACTTCGCAAGTTCGCGGTCGAACTCGGCATCGGCTTCTGGGTCGCGTTCGTCTTCTGGTCGTGTTACAACAATTTGCTCTTCTTCTTCATCAGAGAGTGGCTGCTTGCTCGGCTCGTCATCATCCGAATCCTGCGTGACTAGTGTTAGCAAGAGCATTTGGGCAGAGCCAGGACCATTGCAAACCTCGTCCGATTCGCTTGACGACTTGTCTCCGTCACCTTCGGGCATCACCACATCCTCGTCCTCTGGACCATCTAGATCATCATCAGAAGCAGAGGCGTCCTCCTCTTCAGGTTCAATTGGCTTGTCAGCTGAAGCTGTTTGGTAATTTTGCTTGACAGCTTCGCCGAATGCCTGGGATGCTTCCTCAAGATTGGTAATCAATTTCCACTGCGGTCGTGTGAGGTTGTACGCATCTTGAACGATGAATTCAACATCCATAGGCAGGGCATCCTTGGTGCAGACATAGTACTGGAAGTAAGTCAGGAAGAAATCAAGCTTCTTCTTCGCTGCGCCTTTGTCATAATACATGCCGCAGCTCTCCAGAAGATTGCACACCAGGCGGATACGGAAGTAGTCATCTGACTGGTCCAAGGGATTGTACAGTCCTGGGCGCGCGTAGCCGCCTTCCCACCCGTAGTTCAGTAGTCTGTACAACGTGTCGAAGATGATTGGAGAATCGACCAAGCGATAAATGTACAATTCGCCCAGATATTTGACTTCTGCAATTCTGCGTTGGTTAAACTTGAAGTCGTTCAGTTCTAGTCCGAATGTGATTGACTCGAGCAGGTCGTCGATGACGGAAATGGCGAAGTCTTGATGATATCGATGAATCGTCCCCAGGATTACTGCCAAGAGATGAATATTACTGTACTTAATCTTGCCGGGTTTGGCGAAGACTTTGTGCAGCAGATTGACGACTTCGTCTTCCTCCCAATGCATCTTGCGAATCTGCTTGACGGTTTTGTCCAAGGTGCGGCGAGTAAGGTCTTGGTACATGATCTTACGTAGAAAGAGCTCGACAGGGGTCCTCTCTTTTTGCTCGATGGCGGCACGCTCTGGTGGGTTGACGTAGTATACGGCATTCTCAATCAGCATGCGCTCCTGCTGTCCAAGCACTTGGGCACTCTTTTTCCGCTGTAGAGTCTCCAGGAACGACGCCATACGTGGCAAAGTCTCAGGATTGCGCAGCAGGTAGCGTCCGCAGTTTTCGAGGAGATTGCAAATAATCTCGATATTCATCCTTGAAAAGTCGTCCAAGCTGACCTTGAGGCAATGGAAGATGACATGCTCTGGCACGACACCAAACTTTGTCAGCTCAGCAAGATATCGCACATTTTGCGTCCGCACTTGTCCCAGAAAGTCCTTCGATTTGCGGCGCTGAAGGCTACGAAACTCGTCGTCCAGGTAAGAGACTAGGCCTTGAGATACGTCTGGCATATACTTGCCGAGAGTCGCAATCAGCCGGGAGTAAATGGGTAGCAAGTCCGAGCGACCTTTGGGGATGTCCTGCACAGCTTTGATGAGACGATTGCGTGATGCCTTGGAGTTGAGAAAGCAAAAGTCCATGGCAGTTTGGTCAACCATGTCTTTGGTGGCCATCTCGGGGAGACGGGCAAGAACTGCATCGACTTGGGCGCCCACCGACTTATTCGCGATGGCAGTAGACTGGTCGTCGGCCTCGGTCGCCCTTGTTTCAGATTCGGCGTCCTTCTCGCTCGTCTCCGGTTTCGACTCGATTTTCTTTCCAACTTGCTCGTCTACATCGGTCTTCTTCTTCTTCGCATCTTCCAGCAGGATTCCGGGAACACGGTCTTTGAGGTCGATCAGGTTTTCATAAAAGCGACGCTCGTCTTCATCTTCCCAAATGCCGGGTCCATCGCTCTGGCCACGTAGATACTCTCCCGTTTTCACAAGGCCAATTGCGCCATCGCCAATGTTTGCAGTGTCGTCTTTTTCTTTGAGATCGGGCATCTCTACTCCCAGGGCATCAGCCAAGACCTGAGCGTTTCCGATCAAACGGTCTTGAGCTTTCATTTGCTTCTCGTAGTTGGACTGGCGGTCTTCGAAGACCTCCCCAGACTTGACGTAAGCCTCCGCATTCTTGCGACCCTGGTTCAAGATGTGCTTCTGATCACGGAGCAAGTGTGCTTTTACGTCTTCGAAGTAGCGTGACAAGACGTTCTTGAAGCGCTGTTGTAATTCGGACGAGATGATCGGCGGATCTTTGCTGATCTGCTCGTCGGTTTCCGATGCTGAGGTGTCCTCATTCTTTCCTGTCGTTATTGTGCCATCTTCCTTGACAGTCTTGCGTCCTTCAGCTGCAGATGGCTTTGTGCCCAAGATATCCCAGGCAAAAGCTTTCACAAAGATGACAACCAAGGGCAGATTTGCATGTTCGCGATCGTGTCCAAGCATATCCTTCAAGACCTCCAACGGGAAAGGCTCCGCATCAGCATTTTCAACTCGGGTACGAGTCTTGGTGGGCTCAACAAGCTTGCCACTGTCCTTGCTCTTGGCTGCCTCTTCAGGTCTAGCGACATCATCAAGGCTGCGCAAGACTCCAACAAGCCAAAGTTCTGTAGCCACGCGTAGAATTATGCGCTGACGAGCCAAACGGTCTTTCTCCTCCCGCTCACGTACTTCTTGCGACAGAGTCTTCAGATGGGACTTGTCCGGTGTGGCCAACCCGCGTCCAACGTACCAGCCAATGTATCCAGTGAAGTCTCCGGGACCGAAGCGCTGATGGAGGGCGCTGATGATTTCTACACCAGCAGCAATCTCTCCGGGCGTCTTGAGCTTGCACAAGCCCTCGTAGCAGGCAGATATTATCTCAGAGAGGTATTTGTGGAGGGACAACGTGCGGATTTCTTGGACGAATTGCGACTGGGAGGAGGCGTTGATGGCGGTTCGGAGGCGCTTGATAAAGGCCGTATTCTTCTTCATGGACGAGTCGAGCGAGCCCTGTACGGAAAAGATATCTGCGCAGCGCGTGAGTAGAGTTCGTGGTGGGGCGCTTCAATGTCGCACCTTGCTCGCCATCCCAAGCTCTCAGATTGAGCTCGCGAAGCTCTCCTGTGCATTATTAGCAGATGCTGATAGCTTGCGCGGCTGTACGCACGCTTCCTCGGCCTCTCCATTTTATGGAAGGCGATCCCTCAGTTGTGGAGGGGTTATAGGTGAGGGCGCAAATCGGTTATGATACGCGCACATGGAAAGTCGGAAATATGTCAGGCGCGGCGTCTGCGTGCATTTGATCGAGCGCGGGCGAGGCAAGCTCGTACAAGAGCCAGGTTGTTTGCGCAGTGGGGGTGAGAGCAAGGGAGGGGTGGAGTGTGCCGTTATTATGAAGACTGAAGTTCGGCTGCAGGTACGAGAAAGAGCACTGAGATATCGGCGCGTCATATTCCGCGATTAGCTAACCCCACCAGCGGCTCACCTCACGCACGGTGAACTATGCAAACGGATTTAGCACATCAATTTCAGCGACTCTGGCACAAACCAAGGTACTGCCCATGGGCCGACCGGATGAAAGAGGTAGATCTGGCCATGCAACAATCTTCTCAACATATTTTCGCCCAGCGTGTATCTTTGGAAACGACGCCCAACTTGACATACTGCAGTCTCCCTCCTGCTGCAGCCCACGGTTCTGCTTTTGCGCCCGGTGGCGGTACGTTCAAGCATTAGGCTCCGTGAACTACAAACATGTCTCCGGCGAGAGCCACTGCAGCTACCGTGGAGCGGCTAGTTGGAACCTGGAAGTAGATGCAATCGATAGCTACCACACAAGGTCGTGCTCCATTACCTACCACACATCTGGGACGTTGCGCACGATCCGTGACAGCACTGGGTGCCGACATGGTGGGAAAGCTTGAGTGAAGTACGAACTGTCAGTGGATATGCAGGCCGACCAGCTTGATGCTCAGCGGCTAGTGTTGTCATTGTTCTTCAGCAACCGCTGAGACTGGTTGGTGAACGCTGTCCAACAAGCGAGTGCCACTGTCACACACCACGAATTGATCGTCCGTCATGTAGTGGACTCGTCTCTGCGTCGATTTGTTGGCAAGTTTGATCTTGGCGTGCTTCGGATCAACATTGCGTGACGATGGATGCATTGGGTAGCCACGACCAATAGCCAAGTCGAGGCTACTCCAAAGCGTTGGAAGGCCGACTTGCTCACGACGTAGGTGCCAGCAAATGGTGTTTGTCGTATCGCAGCCACACGTGCGAAGACGAAAATGCAAAGCTATAGCATCATTATTAGGGGAAATGCAGTGTTTTCCTAGTCAAGATTGGGCCCCTGGAAACAGGTCCTCGGGATCTCCAACCGCTTCATGGCGGTGGAAATGAGGTCAGGTCCAGCCTGCATACAAAGTTCAAATATCACCACCGGGACAAATGTAGCTCAGGGGCAGAGGGAAGCTTGGCTGGTCCGCGGGAGTCTTAGGAGCCTTTAGGTAAGCGCCATGGTTAGCAGTGCCGCCTAAAGCCAGGGGCTGGTGAAGTTTGAGGCTAGCGAAGAGTGTATGTAGACGACCACAGTACTGTGCAAGAGTGACCATCAAAGCAAGTGACGGCCGCTGCGTAGTCACCCCGCTTGCTGATGACCAACAGTCGTGTTCAGCCCTGCAGAGGCGGTCGGAGGGAGATCCGCGTTGCTGATGGTCGTGTCCGGCCCGGACGAGTGCATCTCATCTCGCTCGACGAAGATCAACTGCAGCCTTGCCGCGGCGTCGCATGGCTTTTTCATTTTCCGAGCCCACGGGCTGCCGTCTTTATCGATTGGCAGCCGCCGGCTCAGCCTTTGCACGGCAAGCGACATCTAACTTGGGAGCTTCTGGAAGGGCTGCTGCAGTGACACCACATTTGTCGGGTGCAAGAGTGACATGATAAAGTGCGGCTCAGCAGCTGTGGAACAGCAGGGCTACTCGCACGGCGAACAGGTCTCTGTGCTCTCTGTCGGTCAGGCTGTCTGGGGTTGAGGCGCCGTCGGCTGCGTTGCGGGTCGTTGTTTGGCGTCTCCACAGCGCCATCGTATTCGAGCTTTTCGTCGCGGCGCCAGCCCGCGGCGGAACGCCGGCGGGGAGACACGAACAGAAGCAAAGCGAGGCGACGCTTCTTCTGACATCGCGTCCCAAGACACTCCAAACTCGAAATGACAGGCGACCTCTGCTGCGGAGCACTCAACCACTGCCGCGACGCCCAGATGGACGTGCGGCGCGTCATAGGCGCAGAGCAGCGTGGGCCAGCGATTCGTGATGAAAAACCCCTGAACGCTGTCCATGCGCGGCCAGCAATGGCTCTTGGCACCATCCAATACATGGTGCAGAGGAACGAGCGGCACCGAAGGCGAATTTCATCGTACCATGATGCCATGCGCACATCGACCTGCAGGAAGAATCAAGAATAGCAGGCCGGGCGATCGACGCTGCAGAGAATTTCGCACTCCACCGGTGGTGACTGCCAGCAGCCAGGCATGCTACTGTACTGTGTAGACAGCGATGCTGGTCCCGGGTGTGTCCAAGACACGACGAATGTTTCTGCGAGTCGCCGGCTGCTGCATTCGAAACACTGCAAACACGGAGGCTGCATATGCTGGCACGCAACGGCAGACGGTGCAGCAGGGAGTCGCCCAAAATAACCACCAAAGCGGCACGCTAGCCCGCACAGCGCACCATTCACACCGGCCGCGTCCCTGCTGGGCTGTCGCTTTGCAGACACTTTTGCAGTCGTACCGCGGTCTGCCTCCCTAAACTGGTTGGACCGCCCCTGTGACGATCTCATCTAGCTCGCAGCCTTCCCATGCCGCCGAGACGCCCGACTCCAAACCGGGTGATGCATGCCAGCACGGGCCGTATCCCCTTCAGAGCCCTCACGCCTACAAACCAAAAATCATCCCTCTCCTCCACGCCTCTTGCTTCCGCATCCTCTCCGACTGCCTTTGCATTGGCAGCGAAGCAGCATTTCAACCTGTAGCTAATGACCCGAGTTTGACCGGCACTTGTTTTTATTTCTTACCCATACACTCGTTTTTACGACCCGCCGTCAAATCACAGGGAGCACTCGAATAACTTCGCCAATATTCCAGTTCTCGTCTTCGCCGCCGCCATTCGCAACTCCTTCAGCTTGAGCTCCCGTCTAGGAAAGCACTCGCCGCTTGCTCGGTACCTACGTCGGTTTTCTAGCCTTGTGCAACGAGTCGGCCTGCAAGCGTGCATCGTGTTACCCGTACAGCGCTCCACCGCCCTGGGACTGCACGCGAGAGCTCCATTGCCTCATACCTGGCACGCCTCCTCTTTAATCGTGCCTCGCTTATAGCTGGCAACGGTCGCCGCCCACGTTTCAACCCTCCGCCCTCGACTGTCTCTGCGTCGCTTTAGCAGACAGGACGGGCAGTCAGTCGCTTGACTTTATTCTCCCTCGCTCGCTACTACCCCGCTTAACGACCCGGACGATTACATACGCCTAATACTCATCATGGTGTCGAACGACATGGCGGGCGTCTTTGCCCGTGCCGACGCCAGCATACCGGACATTACAGACCCTTGGAAAACCAAAGACGTATGTGCGAGACGCGAGAAACTTGTAGCCCCGATCTAACCCTCCCAGATTGTCTATGTCTCCATCATTGGCCCGCTCATGCTTGCGGCGCTCCTGGAATGGTTCTTGTGGGTCGCTGCCTTCATGTACTGCATCGTCAAGGTTTTCCAGAAAGCCGAGACGATCAGTGTCCGCATTCTCTCCATCTTCTTTGGTATCCTCTTCTTCCTGCTTCGGTAAGCTCAACCCCAATCGTTTCATCGCATCGTCTAATAAAAACCAGCGCCATCTTCTTGCCAATTATGGTTGTCACCCTGCCGCTTCCCCCGCAGGTCGTCAAGTACTTCCCCCAGCAGATGGTCGACTTTCTGCAATGGTTCGCTTTCTGGTCATTCGCTGGTCTGTTGACCATTCCCTGGTTGTTCTGCGTCTACCAGCTCGTAACGCACTCTGTCGGCCGAAGCCGCAGGATCAAGTCCGTTCTCGACGAGGCCTCAGCCCCCAAGGTCGTCATTATCATGCCTTGCTACAAGGAAATTCCCGAGATTCTGCTTCGTACATGCGATTCCCTTGTGGACTGCGAGTACCCACCGTCTTGCCTCCATATCTTCCTCTCCTTTGACGGAGATCAGGAGGACGAATTGTACCTCAACACTATTGAGAAGCTCGGTGTGCCGCTCACCCTCGACTCGTACCCCAAGTCCATCGACGTCATCTACCGTAGTTGCCGTATCACCATCTCCCGTTTCCCCCACGGAGGCAAGCGTCACTGCCAGAAGAGGACCTTCAAGCTCATCGACAAGATCTACACCGAGTACATCAAGCGCAACGACAACCTGTTCGTGCTCTTCATCGACTCCGATTGCATCCTGGACAAGACCTGCATCCAGAACTTCATGTACGAGATGGAGCTCAAACCTGGTAGCAAGAAAAACATGTTGGCTCAGACTGGTGTCATTACGTCTACCACCGAGAAGAACTCGCTCATCACCCTGCTACAGGACATGGAGTACGTGCACGGACAGCTTTTCGAGCGCTCGGTTGAGTCTGGCTGCGGTGCTGTCACTTGTTTGCCCGGTGCACTTACTATGCTTCGATTCTCTGCTTTCCGCAAGATGGCCAAGTACTACTTCGCCGACAAGGCCGAACAGTGCGACGATCTATTTGATTATGGCAAATGTCATTTGGGCGAGGATCGCTGGCTCACCCATTTGTTCATGATTGGCGCAAAGGAACGATACCAGATCCAGATGAACACTGGAGCTTTCTGCAAGACCGAGGCCGTCCAGACCTACCAGTCCCTTCTTAAGCAACGCCGCCGATGGTTCCTGGGTTTCATCACCAACGAAGTTTGCATGTTGACAGATATCCGTCTCTGGAGGCGCTACCCCATTCTGCTGATCGTCCGCTTCATGCAGAACACTATCCGAACCACCGCTCTGCTCTTCTTCATCCTGGTTATATCGATGATGACTACCTCTCAAAAGGTTGCCAATCTTCCCGTCGGTTTCATCGCCATTTCGCTTGGGCTTAATTGGCTTCTCATGTTGTACTTTGGTGCTATGCTTGGTCGCTACAAGATCATGTTGTACCCTCTCATGTTCGTTGTGAACCCCTTCTTCAACTGGGTCTACATGGTTTACGGCATTTTCACTGCCGGTCAGCGTACCTGGGGTGGACCTCGTGCTGACGCCGGTGCTGCTGACACGAAGACCACTCCTCAGCAGGCTATCGAGCAGGCTGAAGCCGCCGGTGATGATCTCAACGTTGTTCCAGAAACCTTCAAGCAATCTGCCGAGGCAAACAAGCATCGTCCGGCTCCCATCCCGCTCCAGCCATCAGACGCCCTCGAGGGCCGCTTTGCGGCCGCCGAGAGGCTGCCAAACGGCTGGTACCAGCAAGCCAACGACTCTGGTCTCACTCTCCCCAACACTCTGCCTCGCAACCCCAACGTTCCAAACGTTCCTCTGCATCCTCGCTCCTCTATGGACTCGTTCACTTCGGGTACATCCGCCAACAACTCCATCTACATGCCTCGCCGCGTCGAATCATTCATGGACCCAGAGGATGCTCGCATCTACCACAAGACCCAACAGACACAAAAGCCCGCTGGTGGTGCCTTTTTCGAAGAGGCCCGACAAGGTGGACCCTACGAGGTTGGTCAGGCCTCTGGCAAGTCACCCTACGCTGAGTCCGTCAACTCGTTCTCGGACGACTCCATCTATCAATCAAAGGGTCCTCAAAGGCCTACACCCCCGCGTCTCAACAGCGACGAGGGCCGAGGCCGTAACGACCGCTCTGGTAACTCACCTCTCACGACTGAATACTCCAACACCGGGCTAGAGGCACCCAAGGCCGCGTACAGCTCAAACAACCGTGACTCGAATGGTCGCAGCGGACGCAGCCCTCTCGCTCGTCAGAGCTATGTCAGGACCGCACCAGGTGAGGGTCTCGAGATGGAGCTCCAAGCACCCCAACAAAACAGCAGCATGATGCGTGACGTCTCACCTGCGCCGCTCGGCCACCCACAAATGCCTGCGTCATCAAATCACTCGCGCAGTGAGTCGACTGACTCGAAGAAGCGGAAGAGGCTCAGCAAGGCTCCTCCCTCGAGCCGCAAGTAGACACGCATCTTCCCTTTTATTTCAGCATGTTGCATTTAGGGTTTGTTCAATGTACACGCCATCTATCACGTCCCAAAAGTCCACCGTGACGGCGCATTTTTGTTGATTATTCGCTATTCACGCATCGCTCGGTTTGCATGGCGTTTTCCACCACGGCGGCGGTCCATAACGCACGCTGGTTTTTTGGTGTACATACATTATGGGAGGGGAAACAACTTGGTCATTGACGACGCGATTTGTGGATCATGATTGGTTTACCTTGCCCAGCTTTTTCTTTATTGCTGTTGGGGCCTGGGTGGCTGATTTGGGTACATATGTGAAAAGGAAGGGGTCATGTGAAGAGAAGACACATTCTGTGTACGCAATTGCTTAATGCTAGTAGTTCTCGAGAGAGAACGAATCATAAAAATGTAACTACTACAACCACGCTTGTTCTGGGATTGATGAGTGAGTCACTGTGAATATAGTGCTGTTCCGTAACCCATGTGAGTATGTGTGCTTTTAGTGACATGGTTTCTCTTACGAGCGCCCACGTCTAGGACCGTTAACGACTAACCGTAACGATTTATACTTTTAGCATTCTCGATTGCAGCATCTGATGCGATCCAGTACGGATCAATCACGCATCTCTCCCCACCCACACACTCCATGCCTCTTTCAACATGCCATCCTGGGTTCCCATCCTAGGTTCCCTTCTTAAACAACTCGGGATTCTCAACCGCATACTTCACCCCCGCCGCCCAATGATACAACTTGGCCGCAACCACATACCCCTCCTTCGCAAACTCCTCCAACCGATCATACAACTCAGCAAGCGGAACATTAACCCTCTGAATCTCCTCGCCCTCTTCCAAATGCTGCTCAGGCTCAGGCTCACCCTCCTTGAGCCGGATTTCAACCATGCATAGCTTCATATTTGCGCTGCTCATACCCGGGTCTGCGGAGACGGCGGGCGATGTACTCACGACTTTACCATGGTATCCTGTCTCTTCGTAAAGTTCGCGGACAGCTGCTTCCTCGGCGGTTTCGTGTTCGTCGATCAACCCTGCGGGCCATTCAATCGTAAACGCATTCACCGGCGGACGGAACTGGATGACTAGGATGGTGGACGGGGGTTTGGTGGGGTGGTAGATGATGTTTCCCATTGCGACGGCGTCGACCCCGGATTTTCCGGTTGTTTTGCGGCTGGCGAGTTCCCAGACGCGGGATTTGCCCTTGGCGTCCGTGTATGTGGCTTTTTGGAGCTTGATCCATTTTGCTTCGGTGGAAGGGAGGTCCGTGAGAGAGGTTATCTTGGGGGTGCTGGATTGGGAGGACATTTTGGTTATGGCGTTGAGACGGGCAATGAGGGGTGAGGTTGGTGTTGAGGTTGACGACGAGCGGAGAATGGTTTGGAATGTGATTGGGATCTTCGTGAAGGGTCTGATTTGTCGAGTTGTATGTTGAAGGGTATGAGTGAACATTGATTGGGAGGAGCGATGTCGGGCCCTGTTGTGCCGATGACGTTTTCCGTGGTGCAGAAGAGTGCAACACAAACGTCGATGTTGTAGAGGTAGACTATTCGCTCTTTTGGATCACGGACTTACTCAGTAGCCCACATGGGAATTCTACTAAGATCGGAAAGGCACAAATAAGCATCGCGATGCTGCGAGAGAGTGCGATCTACATTACTTCCGGCTAGCGTCTTAAAGAGTTCGGCAACGTCATCGGAAAAGCAACAGATGGATTCGCTGATAAGGATGGACTTTCAGAAGAGACATATCATTATGAGCTGTACTGTATATTACCTGTGATTCTATTGATCAACTTCTCGTCATTGAAGCCGTCTGCTAGTCTTCCCTACCTCGCATTGTTCCCATCCGCCATCATGTTTACATCACGAGCTTTATCACGATCCGTACCACGAAATGTACACGCCAGATCCTTCTCATCAACCACAAAAAGAGATGTAGACTTTACACACGCCGTCATAGGCGGTGGCGTAGTCGGACTGGCAATAGCACGCAAGCTCCAATCAAGAGACGGCGCCTCTACAGTTCTCATAGAAAAGCACGGCACCGTTGGCACAGAAACCAGTTCACGCAATAGCGAAGTCATCCACGCCGGTCTCTACTATGGCACCGACTCGCTCAAGACCAGGCTATGTCTGCGGGGCAAGGAAATGCTATACGACCTGTGTAAAACACACTCGATCCCGCACCGCAACACGGGGAAATGGATCGTAGCACAAGACGCCACGCAAATGGACGCGATCCAAAAGGTACACGATTTCGCAAAGTCGATCGATGTACCTACGCAATTCATTACAAAAGACGAAGCCAAGAGGCGAGAACCAGATGTTCGTGCTCAAGCCGGCGTACTCGAAAGCCCAAGCACAGGCATCGTCGACTCCCACAGCCTCATGCAATTCCTCGAAGGCAGCTTCACCGACTCCGGCGGCTTATGCGCATTCCATTCAAGCGTGACATCCATCACCCCCATCCCGTCCGGCTGGTCAATAACCACATCCTCGCCCGACGGCAGCACATCCAGCATCACGGCATCGACGCTCATAAATTCCGCAGGCCTGTACGCCGTAGATATAAACAACATGATCCTGCCACCCCCACGGCACAAAAAAGCATACTACGCCAAAGGATCATACTTTTCATACTCAAGTAGTCGTCCCAAACCATCGACGCTGGTTTATCCCGCCCCTGTCCCCGGCCACGGCGGGCTAGGCACACATCTCACGCTCGACATGTCCGGCCGCATACGTTTCGGGCCCGACGTCGAATGGACTGAATCTCCGACGGATTACTCGCCCAACACGCGCAACCTTGCTGCTGCGATTGCAGATATCGCGACGTACCTCCCCGGCGTGGATAGGGATGCGATTCAGCCGGATTACGTGGGGATACGACCGAAGCTGGGCAAGTTGAGCGCGACGAGTGGCAAGGATTTCCAGGATTTTGTGATAAGGAAAGAGGAGGGGGTTGAGGGGGGTGAGTTTGTGAATTTGTTGGCGATTGAGAGTCCGGGGTTGACGAGTTGTTTGGCGATTGCGGAGGAGGTGGAGGGGTTGTTGTATTGACCAGAGTTTGTCGTATTGGGGATTGAGGTGGTTGGTTGGAATACAGAGAGAGCTATAGGGGAAATATACTTTTGAGGGCTGCAAATTCAGTTTGGGACGACTGCTTCTCTAATACCAAGGGTTGGACTTTACATGACCACAAGAATGACTGGCTATATGCTTGGACGGTTCCGGCGCACAATGTGCACGTCAAGCTTATCTCGATTCTATTTACAAGCTACGATTAACCTCAGGCACATCACCTTCCCGCCTTCTCGTCGTCAATCTGCCTCCGCAAATCCGCCAACACCTCTTGCCTCCTTCCCAGATGACTCTGCAACCCCTCCACTTGCTCCTTTACCGTATCAATCTCCTCCCGTATGCCACCCAGCCCCTTGACCGCGCCACCCTCATCATTGTCCAGCTCTCTAAGCGTATTCCGCTTGTAGTCAAGCAGCATCTCCAGCTCCCTCTTGACAAGGGCCGGCTTGCTGTCCTTACTCCTGCCGTGCCGCCGGTTCTCGGCTTCCTTTTCGACATCAGCGATCTTGCCTTCCAGATCGCGCAGCTGTTTCTTCAGCCGGACTTCTTCCCAGTCTTCTGTTGTGCGGCCGCCAAAGTCGGTGCCCTTGGCTCGCGCGCCGTAGTTTGCCGCGCGGTCGCCCACGCCCAGACGCGTCAGGTATGCATCGCCGAACTTGGCTTTGCGGCCAGTGGTTGTGTCGTCGTTGGCGGACGAGGACGCTGCCCATCGTGATGTGCCGGCGCGCTCTACATCGTAGTCTATGTGTGCCTTCTCGAATGACGCGCGCAGAGACGGGGGGACGCTGCGTGGGACGCGGTAGCCTTCGCTTCTTTGGTTCAGGATGTGCAGGAACGCAAGGGCCGCGTCTTTGCCTACACCCTCCCGTGCCTTGGGGTTCACTAGATTCCAGGCGAATCTGATGTCCGAGTCTGGCACGTTGTCTAAGCTGTCAAAGAGGCCGGAGAGCGAGTCGAAAGTGACGGTGCCGTGCGAGTCGCGGTTCGCGGTATATATCTCCTCGTACTTGGCCTTGTCCGAGGGCGACATGTACCAGTCGAAGCCGTTCCGCAGGCCGGGGGTGTCGTCGTCATCGTCGACGGACTCGAAGGCGGGTTGTGAGCCAGAGAGGGCGCGGTTGGCTTGTACGAGATGTGCTTTGGATTCGGGGACAAGCCAGTCTGGGAGAGTCTTGGGGACGTCTACAGATACCTGCAGTGTACACGTTAGTATGCTGCTCAAGAATGCCTCCTTTGCGGTAAGCACTGTCCAAGCTCAGGCGCAACTCACCCCATTGATCAGATCAAAGATCAGGCGCATGGCCACGCAGAACTCCTCAAAGTCCAGCTTGCCGTCATTGTCCACATCTGCCAGGTCCCACACGCGTTCAAGCTGGTCGTCCCGGAGGTGTGAGTTCTTGAGTACGGGCGCTGCTTGCTGCCCGTCCAGATGCGAGCCTCCCTGCGCAAGAGAGCTGAAGATCTCCCAGTACTTCTCGATTTCGTCTTGCTCGATGCGATTAGGCGCCATTGTGAGTGTGGGGGAGCGAAAGAGCGGGATGTGGTGCTGATATGTGGAGGGCGGGTTGGCTGGGTTGGGCGTGAGTTGCGGGAGCTGCTGCGGAACGTTGGAATGGCTGAGCTCAGAAGTCGGGGCCAATGATGGCATATCACGAATATCTCTCACAACAAGTATCGCCAAAGACATCTAGTTCTCGTGCAGTCAATCTAATTTGTAGTCCTCGATTATGCTATTTACTCCGCACCATCCCTATTATCATTACACAATGCAAGAAGAACGATGCAAATTCACTCCAATCCTGGGCCCAAATTGCTGAGCTCAAACCAGGCCTTTTCTCCACATGATTGCGCCAATTGTAAGACAAGCTGAAGGAACGAAATTTTGCTGCTGGGAGCCAAGTAGATCCGTCGTAGAGACATGTCAAATATACAGTAAAAAGAAACAACACCGCCGATGCAAAATCCGCATCGCCCTTTCAACCCATGTTGGCAAGCTGCTCATCAATGGTGTGGCTGAGGAAGATCTTCCTCTCGCCCGTGAGCTGCACTTGCAGCCGTTGCTCCGCGAGTGCAACGAGTTGCTTCTTGGTCAACCGGTCGAGGTCGGCTTCCCTCAGACATTGCTGCACGACTTCGACAATCGTTGCGTCGTTGGGTCCATTCATCATGTTCTGAAAGTTTACCGTGCTACCTGGCCGCGACTGGTCGAAGCCAAGAGGGCTGCGCCCGCGGATTGGCGGTGTCGATGCCATTAGATTGTCAGAGCTCTGGAAGCCTCCAAGGTTTGGTCGGCTGGCGTAGGGAGAGCGGTTGTAGTGGTCACTCATGTTGCCCAAGGACATTTGGCGACCGCCGTTGGGGTTGTCCTGGTAGCGGGAGAAGTTCGAATATGTTGATTGACGCGTTTGCATGCCCTGGTACGGACCAGGCGACTGCGGGGGCATGTGAGAGATGTTGTGCATGTTCGACATGATGGTGGAGGCAGGCTTGACAGACGAGTAGACAGAGTGCATGTCGTTCATCTCGTAGGCCTCGTCTTCGTAGGTGCTGAATCCACCCTTCTCAGATGTCTGGCCAGGCACACCACGGCGGCCTGGGAGGTCGTTCTTCTCCGCATACTCGTCCCAGCGCATCATCGGAATGGCCTTGGGGTCAAAGCCTTCGTCGTCGTGCGTAAGAACTTGCTTCTTGGTGCCCTTCTCGCCAATGACGACACGCGTGTTACCCCAGGAGAAATCGTCTTGCTTCCAGAAAGAGTACATGGGCAAAGCCAGCGAGTAGATGGGGAATGCCATGATGTAGATGATCATCCAGCCGACGTGCTGCCATTGTCTCTTGATGATGAAGATGAGAGCTTGGAGACCGTACACCGCGGCCAACATGATGATGGAGAACAATGGGAACTGACCAGTGCCGGACGCAACCATATAGACTAGGTAGACGAGGTAGGCACAAATCGATGGCAGCACCAGTGTACCGAAGAGGTCGATGAAGACAACGAATCGCATCGAAAAACAACAGAAACCGCACAGATCCTTCAAGAAGACCAATTCGGCCAAGTTGTGGATGGTGGAGTTGATCCATCGACGTCTTTGGGAGAGTAGGATGCTCCAAGTCTCAGGTGCGGCCGTAAGCGCGTACGCGTCTGGGATGAACTTGTAGGACATGTTGGGGAAGTGCTTGGTCATCAAGGTGGTCAGGTAACGATCCTCACCGAGCGAGAGAAGATTCTTCTTGTGCAGTGTGTCCACAGTGATATCGGCATAGTCACGGATGACCTTTTCTGATATGATGAGCGGTTTTCCTTTGTCGGCTGTTCGTAAGCGATACATGCAGAAACTACAGCAGTCAGTAAAAGTAGAAAATGCATTTTTGGTGACTTACCATCCGGGAAGACAGGTGACGCTGCCGAACAAACTCTCAAAGGCCTTGGACAAGTGATGCGAAATGTAGTATTCGTAGACCTGGATCATAGTCCACCATGATCGGTCTTCGTTCTCCAGGCTAGTCTCACCACAAATACCGGCAATTTTGGAATCGTTTGCGCAGCTTGCCACGAGGCGGTTGAGAGCATCAGGCCGGACCATGGTATCGGCGTCGACCATGAGGAGATACTCATAGAGCTCTGGGTCTACACCGATGATGTTGTTGATTTGGTGGAACATCTCCAACTCCAAGGGGTTCATGGCCGATCGAAAGTGGACGCGGTTGAGGAAGCTCATAAGCAAGATTTGCGAATCTCGCTTTCCACGATTACCTGGCTTAGACTTTTGCTGCTCCGATTCTTTGCCCATTTTGACGACAACAATGTACGGAACAACGTTGCCTTCGAATTCATACAGACCAGAGTAGACCTTTCCGTAGTTGAGCTGCTCACTGCCCTCGCCAACAGACCAAAAGGGAAGAGCAGGAGGATCGACCTTGGGGTCAACACCAAGAATGTCGAGAACAATCTTGGGCGTAGGTCGATCATTGCCGCCACCAACAATCATTCCATCACATATGACACAAATGAGCTTGCGCTTGTTGTCGTAGGCGAGAGCTGTCAGAGAATCGAGGCCCTTGCGGATATGATCCTCACCTTCTGTATAAGCAGGCACCTGGCAGATGACGAACTTGTCCTGGTTCGCTGGACGCTTTCGTGAACCGAGCTGGAGGGCAGCCAGAAACTTGACGATGATGACAGTACAGAGCAGAATGGTGACGGCGAGCAGGATGTAGTCATTGACTTGGCAGCGCGGAGTCTTGCGGAAGTCAGTCTTGCCCACGTAGAAGAGGTTGTCTAGGCACTGCATGTTGTAGGCCTGCGCAGTGCCGTTCAACTGGTTGCTGAACTCTTCCGCAATATCTGTTCCGGCATTGTCTTTTACTAGATCTGTCAACTTGGTGTCAAGGAACTTGTAGTCGCTTATGTCGTTCATCACATCTAGGGTCTTGAAGTAGTCGGTGAGATCGTATACTCTGTCTCCCATAGTGAACCACATGTGGTTAAGGTTTTGGCCTTCGTCCTTGATTTTCTTGCTCTCCCAAACAAGGTCGCCCTTTTTGAATTCGTTGATCTTGGGGATGAAAACGTCGGGGTACCAAGTATCGGACAGCAAAGCTTTGCTGTCTGCGAAGTTGGTCTGCGAGCCGGATTTGTGAACAGCGAAAGAGTTCTCCGTGGTCTCGTTACTGCTGAGAGCAAGTTGCTTGTTTCGGTCCGTGTTCTGAATGAGGTTGGGGCAGGCAATGTAAAGTGGTGGGATGATGTAAGGATCCATGTTGGCACCAGCCATCGATATCATTCGGTCGCGCGTCGACTCCGTTCTGGAGTCACTGTGCTGTTTCTTCCAGAACGATGAAAGATCGTAGACGACGCCGCGGTGGCTGACATAAAAATCGTTATCGCCTTGGTGGGTGGCCACCTGTCCGCGATTCCAGACCTTGTCTTTGTTGGGGCACAGGAGCTTGCCGAAGAAAACAATGTAGAAGACAATGGCCGCATTTAGGAGAATGATCAGAGAGAAAAGTACGACCTTCTCTCGCCAAGCCAGACGGACGTCTGGTCGCTTCATGCGACCGACCCACTTGAGCAAGGGCGACGGCATCCAGAAGGTGACAGCCCAGACAAAGGCAACCCACATTCGCCGAGTAGGGGTGTTGGTTGACTCTGTGACTACCGCGTTACCGCCTGATTCCGCGTCATAATAGGTGATGCCCTTGTTCTCATCTCCTTTGCCACCAAGTCCGTAATCGCCAGGGCCACTCGCAGGAATGGTGGGAGCGATTGATTTGGCATCGCCCATACGACTGGGAGCGAGGCTTGCTGAGCTCTGGAAAGGATTCTGGATGGTCTGGCTCTCCGGAAGCGGCGGGAAGAAAGTGCTTGCAGTTGGGTTCTGCATCGGGTACCCGCTCTCCATTCCTCCAGCTCCAATCATGCCACCAAGCATGCTCGGCGAACCATTGAAGTCCTGCGTCTTCTGGTCGAGCTGCGACTCAGCTTCCCACCACGTGCCTTCGCGGACCCAGACACGCTCGTTGCCGACGACAACCTCGCCGTTGCTCCAACCGCGCTGTAGCACCCAGCTTTGGATGCCATCCTTGCCTTCCATGCATCCAAGAGGGTGATAACGCTGGTAAAACTCGTTATGATCAAAGTCCGCAGTAAAGTCGAGAGACCGATTCCGGCGATTTGCCCATTCTGGCAGTCTCCATTCTCTCAACTGCCGCGAGACAACACCTGCTTGCCAACTCGACTGCAAGTCTTGAGATGTAGATGTGGGAATGGAATCGGTGGGGTGTATGGCCAGTTGGAACCATACACGGCTGCTAGCAGCAGTGGTTGGAAGATCGAAGCGTCCGTGCCTTCCCAAGAGCACACCTTCACCTTGGACAGGAGCAAGGATTTGCCTGACAAAGTTGCCCTCGTCAGGAATCTCGAACATAATCTTCTCAAGTGTCGATTCCCGTTTCTCAAGATCCTGCTCCTTCTCGGTGAGGCTGGAGCCAGGAATTGCAAGTTCGGCCTCGCAGCCGCGAAGAGCCTCTCGCATTCCCTCCAGGACTGAGTTACCGGCTGTCGCAAATTGGACGCCATCGTCTTTCATTTCCGCGTTGATTCCCTCGGAGTCATCGAAGACAGTGCGGAGGGCCAGTGCTTTGCCCAGCGCGCGGCTGGGAACGTCCACGACGGTGATGTTGACGATGTCACCGGCTTCCATTTCCGAGTCGACTGGTGTCATCATGCCAGGCTGGCTGCCATCGCTGTCCGAAAAGGCTGCCTTCGCCGCCCGGATGTCCGCTCTGATGGTCGCGTTGGCGTGGGCAATCACGAAGTCGACAATCGCCTCGTAGATACCACCAATAGCGATTCGGCGGTCTGTGGTGTCGAGCTTTTGCTGCAGGAGTTGTGGAGTGATGTCTAGCAACTCGGCAACATCTTCGCAGATTGCTTGCACAGCCTCTCCATCCACGAAGTAGTCCAATGTGTTGCCCAGTTTCAGCAGTCCAGTCAAGCAGCTGATGAGATCACGCATCACTTGCCCCTTGATACCAATGGCCTTGAGGTTGGCGCGGAAGTCTTCGGCAGCGGCGGCATCGTCGACGTCGGGAAGGAAGTTCGGCGGCTCGTACGTGCCGGATCGGTTGAGAAATGTGTAGTGGTCAAGAGGCTGGATGTCCAAAAACTCTCGCTCCTGGCTTGACGCTGAGCTCGAGTTGAGGTAGTAGAAGACGTCGAATGCACGGTGTCCGGGTTGAGAGGGTACGTCAAGTAGACCCTGCTGTACGTCAAGGCCGGAAGTTGACAACTTGATTTCTGCCCCAACAAGACCGCCTGAAAGGTTGACGGTAAAGACAGCGGCGAGGGCGGAGTAGCGGGGTGCGAACGGGTTCTGGGGGGTGACGCAGTGTGTGAAGGCTTTCACGACCTCGAGTGCGGTGTAGAAGTTGGCCGGGAGGGTGAGCGGAAGGCTCGAAACAAAGGGGGCGAAAAGGGAAGGCGTTGAGTCGTGGAGGGAGCTGCGAAAGTCAGTGGTGGTCAATTGGGAGGCTGCGAGCGGCACTTACGCCAAAACTATGCAGCCGTCCTCAGCTCGTCGTCGGGCATGTTCCCACGCCTTCCGTCCCAGCTCGAGGTCGACTGTGCCGCCAATGCGGTCATTGGAAACCGACTTTGCCGTGACCCATGTGTTCACAACCAGACTGGTGCTGGCCTCGAGGCTGTATGCCTGGCTCTGCTTGTACGACGAGTTCAAGTAGTTGAGCAGCGTTGTGGTCGACACTTGGGTGGGAGCATGACCGGGACGCGGTCCTTGGCCCGACGCGGTCGAGTAGACGGACATGCGTGAGTTGTTTACGAAACTCATGGTTGCGGGCTGAGGCGGATCGCCCCTTCCGTGTTAGAGGTGAGGTCGACGATCGAGGACGGGTGTGAGGTCTGATGTAGCGAGTGTCGAGAGGCTGTCAACCCGGGTCTGCGGGCGTTGTGCAGAGGGTGAAGGTGGAGACGGTGCAGCAGCAGTGCCGTTCACTGCAAACACAAACGGCCAAGCGAGGGATGGTTAGTATTAAACGACTGTAGTAAAGCGAAGGAAATGCAAATGCACGCGACGTGAGCAGCTGGCAGACGCAGACAGAGGAGCAGTGATGTTTGTTGGCTTCAGGGCGAATCTCCATTCCTGGGCCTGCTGCGCAAAGCCCGTTTGGGCATGGCGGGAGTGTACGATAGGGGCATTTAGCTGTAACTCTCGGCGCAATGCCGCTCAGGCGTCTCCACCAGCAACCGAACAAGCTGGGATGTCGAGGCTTGGTTTTCGTCGCCACGACCAGTTGCGGCACCCGTCCGATTGACCAATATGCGTACCGCGGCGACGGAGTGGCGTGCCAACGATCGCGCCCCCTATTTTTAGTCGGATTTATTGTTTATTACCATGTATGCCAGTCTAGCCTACCCAACATGACATGAACAAGTCAACATCTTCACGAGCCGTTAGGGAGCCAGTATCGATAAGACGTGTCGATGTCAAAGACGGGGCATGGGGCCGGCGGTAGGCTGGCGGGCGGCAGAAGCCACGACGAGCTTCTCGATGGAGATCGCCAGTCCCAATATCCACCAGATGGCCTGGCAATCTTGCTGAAGCAAATTGCTTTCTCCAGTGCATCGCGGGCTAGCTGTCAATCACGACCCAGCAATTACAGTACAGTTACAGAACGTGCTGACGTCAAGGACAAGGCCCCTCTTTTCAGCCTGTCTCAAACAGCCTGGCCCGATGCGGCAGCAATTACTTCACTTTGATGTTCCATCCGCACTGGCACTCCAGCCGTCAGGTGGAGAGCACAGCCTCTGCTGCACACCGACATCGTAGCCAGCCTCGAGACATGTTACCCTGCAGCGTCCTCACCCGAGACACGCGGGAGCTCGATGGGCGCTGGAGCTGAGTCCCACCGCTGTCGTCAAGACAACTCGGGCTGCAGCAGCGTTGAGCAGTTCGCATTGGGTGGGAGAGGAGAACGCGCAATCGATACGGAACTAGCGTGCGGGCGAGCATGCGGCGAAGATCACTTGTCCCCAGACGGCGCTGGGCTACGAGAGACCGTTGGCTCTGCCACTGCGGGTCGCGCACAAGACGCTCAGAAAGACGAGCAGTGAAACACGCAATTGCAGCAGCGCTCACGACAACGAGTGAGTTGTCTCTGCAGTGCCCCGCGCGGCAGCATCGGGGCGGGCGAGGCTGCTCGTGTTTGCAGCGAGAAAGTTCTCGGTGGTGTCATCAATAAGCAGGGGAGGTGGAGCTGCGAGCATTGTCGCAGCCAATACCCCCGTTCGGCGTAATGAATGTCTATTTTTGCGGCCCCTTTTTTGTAAAGGTCTCCTAGTCAACACAGACCACACAGGCGGCGGCGGGCGGAGGAGCGTCAAGGCGAGCTAGTCCCATGAAGCCCCAGCATTTTGGCGAGACAGAACTCGACCCCTTTGAAGCTGTCAACGGCCTTCGACATCAATTCCTTCGTTTGTAGCCCTTCATCACGCTCGCTGCTCCTAATACACTCGTTGAAGCGTGCACGGCTGTCTCTTCGCGTCTGTTGTGCTTTGCCGCGTGCCCCCTCCCCGACCACATTCCAGCAGCTGTCAACGGTGACGCGCCCTCAACACTACAAGACTTCATCTCCAAGAGTGCAACCGCCTCATCGGCCCCAGCCGCGACTGCCTGACGTCCAAACCTGCACAGCGCTCCCACGGGGACGCGTTCGCCTGCCATGACCGCCAACGTGCTGCAGCAGCCGTCGCTGCCAGCCCTGCCCACCCACCAGCAGAATGACACGGGCGTGACCGGCGCCCTCGCCAGTCGATACCACGCACATTTGCCTGTTGCCTTGATCTCGTCGCATGGCTTCGTCGCCATCAACACAAACACAGACGCCAGCCGAGGTGTAGATGGCGGAAAGGATGGCAGCGCGCACCAGGCCGCCGAGGACCTCGCACAGCGCGCCTACATGCGGCTTGGCCAGCGATCTGAGGACCAAGTGGCTGTCTTCTTGTAAGTAGTGAAGCACGCATTGGGTGTGGTAATAGCTGACAGAATACAGGGGTGACTCAGGGTCCGGGAAAACCACGCTTCGTGGCCACATGCTCAGGGCGTTGCTCTCATACTCGTCAACACCGCTGTCCAAGAAGATCGAGCACGCCAACTTCGTCTTCGAGGCCTTCACCACCACCAAGTCGCTCACTACGCCCATTGCCTCCAAGTCCGGTCTCCTCCTGGAGCTGCAGTACAACACGTCCACATCGAACCATGCCACCCTCTTGGGCGCCCAGTTCCTCGCTCATCGCCTCGAGCGCAGCCGCATTGCATCGGTGCCCACGGGAGAACGCAACTACCATGTTTTGTACTACCTTCTTGCCGGCACGAGCGCCGCAGAGAAGAGGCATCTTCATCTCGACATTGTCGGGGACGGTAGCGCCGGTAATCGCGCGTCGCTCGGTTCAAGCAAGAGGTGGCGCTACCTGGGACATCCTACCCAGCTTAAGGTCGGCATCGATGACCCCAAGGGATTCCAAGATTTCAAGACAGCTCTGCGAAAGCTTGAGTTTGGCAAGGAAATCATCGCTGGCATCTGCGAGGTCATGGCCACCATTCTGCACATTGGCCAGCTCGAGTTTGAGACTGGGCAGTCTACCACACCCGGCGCGGACGACAGCGGTGGCTACTCCCACGAAGGTGGTGAGTCCCTCACCGTTGTCCGGAACAAAGAGTGCCTCACACCCATCGCTCAGTTCTTGGGCGTTGCAATCAGCGACCTAGAGCAGAGCTTGCGTTACAAGTCAAAGACGCTCTACAGGGAGCGTGTGACTGTCATGCTTGACCCCAAAGGAGCCCGAGCGAATGCAGACGAGCTCGCTCGTGCCCTCTACTCACTCTTGGTCACCTGGATCATGGAGCAAATGAACTCGCGTATCTCTGTTCTCCCTGAGGAGATCTCCAACACCGTGTCCTTGGTAGACTTCCCCGGCTTTCAGCATTCCGCTGCCACTGGTTCGTCGCTCGACCAGCTGCTGAACAACGCTGCCAACGAGAACTTGATCGCTTTCACCCAAGACAGCTTCTTCAAGCGACAAATCCAGGAGTTGGAGGCAGAGGAGATTGCACTACCTGGCACAGAATTCTACGACAATTCCGAGGCGCGAAGTGGGCTTCTCAAGTCCGGCAATGGACTGCTGGCTATCCTCGACGACCAGATGCGCCGTGGCAAGACTGACATGCAGTACTTGGAAGTACTTCGCAAGCGCTTTGATGGCAAGAACCCCTCGATCCTTCCTGGCAGCCAGAATATCGTCCAACCCGGCAGCAACTTCCCCACACCCAACACTTCTCCAGCATTCACTATCCGCCACTACTGCGGCGATGTGGATTACAGTGTAGAAGGCATTCTCGAGGAGAACGCAGAGCTGATTTCGGGTGATATGATCAATCTCTTGAAATCAGCTCAGGCGCCTTTCATCCAGCAGCTCTTCGGCCAGGAAGCACTCCACAAGATGTCCCATCCCAAGGAGAAATCAGCCATTGTACAAGCGTCATTGAGTTCGAAACCCACCCGCATGCCCAGCATGGCACGTCGCAAGGCGGATAAGACCGGTCGTTACGGACGACAAGTCAACGTCTTCGACGAAGAGGCTCCCAGCGATGCTGAAAGCAACGTTTCCGGCTCGCGAAAGGGCGGTAATGCTGACAAGCAGACTGGCGCAGCTGGTCAAACTGTCAGTGCTCTCAAGACGATTGACATTTCCATGCGCAAAGCCAACCCTTATTTCGTCTTCTGCATTAAACCCAACGAGCGCCGCATTGCGAATCAATTTGACAGCAAATGCGTTCGCGCTCAGGTACAGTGCCTCGGCATCGCGGAGATCAGCAACCGCGTCCGCAAGGCGGATTACAGCATCTTCTTGCCTTTTGCCGAGTTCCTTGGACTGGCTCACTCGGACGCGGCTGTTGTGGGCAGCGAGAAGGAGAAGGTGGAGATCATCCTTGATAGCAAGCCATGGCGCGAGAATGAGGTGCGGGTTGGAGCTACTGGAGTCTTCCTGAGCGAGAGGTGCTGGCTTGAGCTTGCTGACTTAACGGGTGCTGTCCCATCTCGTGGTTTTGGCGACTCACACGATAATCTTCTGACGCCAGACGCTGGCCGGTCCTTCGGTGATGCTCGTTCCGGGTTGCTTTCTCCCTCTCCAGGAGAGTTCTACAACGACAAGGGCGGCAACTACTTCGGCAGCAAAGATATCGATGCCCGCTCAGAGGCACCATCGGGCATCACCAACGGCGACATGTTCCACGGACTGGAACAGCCCAAGGTCGTTGACGAGAAGGCTGCCGACAAGAAATTGGAAGAAGTTGACGTAATTCCAACGTCCGGTAGCCGAAAGCGATGGATGTTCCTCGTCTGGTGCCTGACTTTCTTGATTCCCGACTTTGCCATCCGAATCATTGGACGGATAAAGCGCAAAGATGTGCGGACTGCTTGGCGCGAGAAGCTGGCCATCAACATGTTGATTTGGTTGAGCTGCGGCTTCGTCATTTTTCTCATGATTGGTTTCCCGATGCTCATTTGTCCAACACAACACGTTTACTCGACTTCCGAACTATCATCCTACGACGGCAAAGATGACCGCTCAGCCTTCATCGCTATGCGCGGAATTGTCTATGATCTCGGAGACTTCATTCCTCACCATTACCCGAACATCATTCCGCAGAGGAATCTGGAGAAGTATGCTGGTAAAGACGCCACCAACTTGTTCCCAGTCCAGGTCTCCGCCCTTTGCACTGGTGTGAACGGTCCCATTCATCCTGGTGTTCAGCTGAACTACAGGACTACCAACTATACTGCATCGTCCGCAAACAACCTGGTCAGCACTACCGATCTCAACGCTCAGTACCACGACTTCCGGTGGTTCAGCAACGACTCCCGGCCTGATTGGTGGTTCGAGCAACAAGTGTTCCTCAAATCCAATTACATGAAGGGCCGCGTTGGATTCAGCCCTCAATACTTGAAGACTCTAGCCAATAAGGGTGACTCGATTGCGTACATGAACAACAAGGTTTACGACTTGTCGAAATATATGCCTGGTGGTCGTGAGGTTAAGCCTGCGCCTGAGGGAGTCGAGGATCCTGATATCTCAAAGGACACCAACTTTTTGGATGATGGCATCGTCCAGATCTTCAGAGTTCAGTCTGGAAAAGACATTACCAAATACTGGAATGGACTCACTATGGACGCGGAGAAGAAGAACAACATGCAGATCTGCCTTGACAATCTCTTCTACGTTGGCGATCTCGACACCAGAAACTCTGCAAAGTGTTTGTTCGCCAAGTATCTCCTGCTCGCCATTTCCATTCTGCTCGTCAGCGTTATCGGGTTCAAATTCTTGGCTGCCCTCCAATTCTCCAGGAAGACCGATCCTGAGAACATTGACAAATTCATCATCTGCACTGTCCCAGCTTATACTGAAGACGAAGAGTCTCTGCGTCGTGCTATCGACTCTGCTGCTAGGATGAAGTATGATGACAAGCGAAAACTTTTGGTCATTGTCTGCGACGGCATGATTATCGGACAGGGTAACGACAAGCCCACTCCTCGCATCGTCCTCGACATTCTTGGTGTCCCAGAGGCTACGGATCCCGATCCACTGAGCTTCGAAAGTTTGGGCGAAGGCCAACGTCAACATAACATGGGCAAATGCTATTCCGGTCTGTACGAAGTCCAAGGTCACATTGTGCCTTTCCTCGTCGTGGTCAAGGTCGGCAAGCCGTCTGAGGTCTCCAAGCCCGGTAACCGTGGCAAGCGTGACTCTCAGATCATCCTCATGAGGTTCTTGAACCGAGTCCACTACAATCTTCCAATGAGCCCGCTCGAACTCGAAATGCATCACCAGATCCGGAACATCATTGGAGTCAATCCTACCTTCTACGAATTCTTACTGCAAATTGATGCCGACACGGTCGTTGCCCCAGATGCCGCCACACGATTCGTTGCCGCATTCCTCCACGATACCCGCCTCATCGCCATCTGTGGTGAAACTGCCCTCACCAACGCGAAGTCCTCGTTCATTACCATGATGCAAGTTTACGAATACTACATCTCTCATAACTTGACCAAGGCTTTCGAAAGTCTTTTCGGTTCAGTCACTTGCTTGCCCGGTTGCTTCACCATGTACCGTATCCGTGCCGCCGAGACTGGAAAGCCACTATTCGTTAGCAAGGAGGTCGTCGAAGCTTACCAAGTTGTTCGCGTTGACACGTTGCACACGAAGAATTTGCTGCATCTCGGAGAAGATCGATACCTGACAACTCTTCTTTTGAAGTGCCACTCCAAGTACAAGACCAAGTACACAATGAGGGCGCATGCCTGGACTGTGGCGCCTGATAGCTGGACGGTCTTCATGTCGCAACGTCGTCGATGGATCAACTCAACGGTGCACAATCTCATCGAGCTCATTCCGTTGCAGCAACTTTGTGGTTTCTGCTGCTTCAGCATGCGCTTCATCGTCTTCTTGGATCTGGTCTCAACTGTCGTGCAGCCCGTCATCGTCGTCTATCTCGGTTACCTCATCTACTCGGTCATTGAGACGCCAGACGTCGTCCCTGTTACCGCCTTCATTCTACTGGGAGCCATTTATGGTTTGCAGATGATCATCTTCATCATCCGTCGCAAGTGGGAAATGATCGGATGGATGATCATCTACATGCTAGCTACGCCAATCTTCGCATTTGCTCTACCATTGTACTCCTTCTGGCACATGGACGACTTCTCGTGGGGAAATACCCGCGTCGTCACTGGTGAGAAGGGTCAAAAGGTTGTCGTCTCGGATGAGGGCAAATTCGATCCCGCCAGCATTCCCAAGAAGAGGTGGGAAGAGTACCAAGCAGAGATGTGGGAGCAACACACAATGCGCGACGACCGCTCCGAGATCTCCGGCTTCACATATGCCACTCGCAAGCCTTTTGGCGGCTCAGTTGCTGGCTCAGAATATGGCGGCATGGCTCCATCGCGGCCCATGTCCCACCTCGACCTTCCGCGCTACACCCAAAGCCAGTCGCGAATCAGCCTTGCCCCAAGCGGCTACGGTGGCTACGAGAGCGGAACTGAGATGTCGCAGTTGGCACACCTGCCGGCGGACGAGGTGATCTATGCCGAGATTCGTGATGTTCTCTCGACTTCTGATCTCATGACTGTCACCAAGAAGTCCGTCAAGGCCGAATTAGAGCGAAGGTATGTTTCCCGGCAGTTCTAATCATCAGTATATGCTAACAGCCCCAGGTTCCAATGCGATCTTACGCTTAAGAAGCAATTCATTGGCCAGTCGGTCGAAGCGCTTCTCGTCAACGGCATACATTAGCGACTGTATTCTCTAGTAATTGCGGATCTCCAAGCATGATGCTTTACGAATCTACGCGTCACCAAAATCTCGCACTCCTTTGTACGTTGTACTCGACGGACTTGGCGCATCCATCTTTTGCTATCTCACTACCTAATCACTGCATTCCTTAAGCGGCGTTGTATACATGTATTCGAATCTATCGGCGTAGCAGGCGTGCATTTCTTTTTTTTCGGCATGGGAAGGCAAAATGCTAGGGTTAGAAGTGTAGGATCCATGTAGGATTGGAGAAGCTATGATGAATCACATAGTAATACATTGAGTCAGACAATATTTTGGGACGATGAGTGAGGCTTTGACCGCAGGCAGCAGTGTTGGTAAGCCGCGTTGATAGATTGGACACGAACGGCGTCCGTGCGTCATTGAATGGTACCCCGCCACTGGCCGCCACAGCGATCGCATAGCACAAACAAAGTGAATTTCGACGTCCCGTGTGCGTTGACGTCGCGACTGCACATTCAGTCGCTCTTTCCAGACCCAGACCTTTACTGGTTCTAGTCTGACTCACAGCACACCTCTTCACAGCCTCTTGCCTACTCTGCAGCGCCCACAGCGCCTGCCTGACGTTAAAAATCCACGGCGTGAACCCCGCCACAAGAGGCAGCGTCCATCCCTAGATTCGCGAAATTTCGCACCTTCCCGACAGCCGACTTCACGATGCCGCCAAAGAAGAAGGGAAACAAGAAGGCGCAGGACGATGACTGGGAGGCCGAATTGGGCGAGTCGATTGCGCCCCCGACCGGCGCGGAGGAGCCCAAGGCAGAGGAGCCCGCGGAAGATGCGGCTGGTGGCGACCTCATGGCTGCGCTGCAAAGACGCGGCAAGAAGAAGAAGAACAAGGGCGCAGACTTTGAGCTTGAGGGTGAGGATCCCACCGCAGAAGGCGCGAATGATGCAAGTCTAGAAAGCAAGGCCCCGCAGGAAGGTACCTTTGATGACGACGACGATGATGTCTTTGCTGGCAATTATGGTAAGAAGAAGGCCAAGGGCGGAGCTGCTCCAAAGCAAGAAGAGCCACAAGAGGACAAGACGGATGATGGGCCGCGGGTGAAGACGAAGGCGGAGAAGGAAAAGGAAAAGAAGGAGAAGGAGAAGCAGCGGAAAAAGGAGCTGGTGAGTGACTTTGCGACAACCCCGTACTGCGGGTGTAATGCTGACTTTCTGCGTCCAGGCTGCAAAGAAAAAGGCTACAGCACCCGCCAAAGCTGAGCCTGCAAAGGTCGAGACCAAAGCCGCGCCAGTTGCTGCACCCACAGCCGCTGCGCCCGAGCCTGCAGCAGCTGGTGGTAAGAAGAAGAAGCTGAACCCCGCGCTCGCCGCACTTCAGAAACAACAAGAGGAGCGGAAGAAGCGGGAAGAGGAGTTGGCTCGTCTCGAAGCCGAGGAGAAGGCCAGGATAGAGGCCGAGGAGAAAGCAGCTGAGGAGGAGCTGAAGCGACAGGCAGAAGCCAAGGCGCTGAAGAAACAGAAGGAGAAGGAGAAGATTGAGCAGCTCAAGAAAGAGGGCAAGTACATGACCAAGGCTCAAAAGGAGGCAAAGGCGAAGAACGAATTGCGTCTGAAGCAGATGCTCGAGAGCCAAGGGACCAAAGTCGCGGCGCTCGACGAACCAGAGCAGAAGAAGAAGCCGCTATACGACGACCGCAAGAAGAGGAAGAAGCAGCTCGAAGAGCAAAAGGCGAAGGAAGCTCGGGAGGCTGAAGAGGCTGCGAAGAAGCTTGAAGAGCTACGGATAGCCGAAGAGCAGGCCGCCGCCGCCGCAGCTGAGAAGGCCAAGGAGGATGCCGAGGCGAAGAAGGATGAGGACTCTGGCGATGATTGGGAGAAGCTTGCAGACGAAGATGACGGCGTCAAGGACAGCTGGGATGTCGACACCGACGAGGAGGAAGAACGCAAAGCTGCAGACAAGAAGGCGAAAGAGGAAAAGGCCCGACAAGAAGCAGCAGCGAAGGAACAGGAAACATCGCAAGCAAAGTCTGCCGGATCCGATTCAGAAACGGACTCGGACGACGACAGCGAAGACGACTCTTCCGAAGACGAGCAGGGCACCGCGACCCAACGTGCTGAAGCCGCCCGAAAGGCTGCTGCTGCAGAACGAAGAAAGGAGGAGCATGAGAAAGCGCTTGCGGCGCGATCAAAGGACAACCTGCGATCCCCAATTTGCTGTATTCTCGGTCACGTCGATACTGGTAAAACGAAGCTTCTCGACAAGATCCGACAAACCAACGTGCAAGAGGGCGAGGCAGGAGGTATCACGCAGCAGATTGGTGCGACATACTTCCCCGTCGAAGCACTAGAAAAGAAGGTCGCTGTGGTCAACAAGGACAAGGACTTTGTCTTCAACGTTCCTGGACTGCTTGTCATTGATACCCCTGGTCACGAGTCTTTCACCAACCTCCGGTCTCGTGGTTCTTCGCTATGTAACATTGCTATCCTTGTCATTGACATCATGCACGGTCTCGAGCCACAGACTATCGAGTCAATGAAACTGCTCCGAGACCGCCGCACGCCTTTCATCGTCGCGCTCAACAAGATTGATCGTCTCTTTGGCTGGAAGAAGATTGACAACAACGGCTTCGTGGACAGCTTCAACCTCCAAAAACAGGCTGTGCAGGCCGAATTCGAAGAGCGATGGACCTTTGTTCGCACGCAGCTGCAAGAGCAAGGTTTCAATTCGGAGCTCTTCTTCAAGAACAAGAACATGTCCAAGTACGTGTCAGTCTGCCCGACCTCCGCACACACTGGAGAGGGTATTCCAGACATGATCAAGCTCATTGTCAAGCTCACTCAGGAGCGTCTCACCAACAACCTCATGTACCTGTCTGAGGTTGAGTGCACAGTCCTCGAAGTCAAGGTCATTGAGGGTCTTGGAACGACGATTGACGTCATTCTGTCGAACGGTGTCTTGCACGAAGGCGACCGGATAGTGTTGTGTGGTAATCCGGAGCCCATTGTGACAAATATTCGAGCGCTATTGACGCCAGCCGAGATGAAGGAGCTTCGTGTCAAGTCGGTGTACGTGCACAACAAGGAGGTCAAGGCAGCCATGGGTATCAAGATCTCGGCCGATGGCCTTGATAACGCCATTGCCGGATCGCGTCTGCTGGTCGTTGGTCCTAATGACGACGAGGAAGACTTGATGGACGATGTCATGGGCGATCTCGCACATTTGCTCAGCAAGGTGTCCAAGAGCGGTCGTGGTGTCTCCGTCCAGGCATCGACACTTGGTTCGCTTGAGGCGTTGCTTGAATTCCTGCGCGTCTCCAAGATTCCTGTCTCCACTATCTCCATCGGTCCGGTCTTCCGTAAGGACGTCCTGCGCGCTGGTATCATGTTGGAGAAGGCCAAGGAGTATGCCGTCATGCTGTGCTTCGATGTCAAGGTCGACAAGGAGGCCAAGGCGTATGCCGACGAGATTGGCGTCAAGATCTTCGAGGCAGACATCATCTACCATCTCTTCGACAAGTTCACGGCGCACATGAAACAGCTCGAGGAGCAGCGCAAGGAGGAGAGTAAGATGTTGGCTGTGTTCCCATGTGTTCTCAGGCCTGTTGCTGTCTTCAACAAGAAGGATCCGATCGTTCTTGGTGTCGACGTCATCGACGGCAATCTCAAGATTACCACGCCCATTTGCGCTGTCAAGAAGAATGCTGCGACCGGTGTGAAGGAAATCATCCAGCTCGGCAGAGTGTAAGTCTTGTCTATCCTTCCTTTATTGCACATGCTAATTGTATAACAGTACCTCAATCGAGCGCGACCACAAGCAGATCCAGGTCTGCAAAAAGGGCCAGCCCTCCGTCGCTGTCAAAATCGAAGGCAACAACCAGCCCATGTACGGCCGCCATCTCGAGGAAGACGACACGCTGTACTCGGCCGTCAGCCGCAAGAGTATCGACACGCTCAAGGAGTTCTTCCGGAGCGACGTCAGCACGGATGAATGGAAGCTGATTGTAGAGTTGAAGAAGCTGTTTGATATCGTTTGAGCGGTGGGAGGGTGGATAGGATGCGGAAGATAGATGGCTTGGGATATGTGTATGATTTTCGTGCTCTTGGTTTCGGCTTCGGCTTCGGGCGTATTAGCATCGGCTGGCGCTGTGGGTGCTGTTTGATTTGCTTGTGGAGGAACAAAAGTAGCCTAGTGGTGTGTAGGTATGCATAACTCTGCTCTTTGTTCGTAAGCTGTCTACCTTGGTGGTGGGTGTGATGAACGACCTGTTGAAGTGCAAGATGGGTGGGATGTAGAAACCTATGCGAAGCCTATGTGCACTCAATTGCTCATGCTGCGATACTTGTGTTTGGATATCAAGGTCTGGATATCTTCAGTACATTTTGTTTCCACTTACAATCATTCCAATGATATGTGTAGCCGTCTCGAGCTGCAATTCCTGTCCGGATATGCGCACGCAAAGCACACTTGCATCTTACGTATGTTGACATCGCACGATACTGCTTGGCCACTTTTTCTTGATTGCCCACACTTTGCTCAAGGTCTACGCTGAGCATTGCCCTATCTCGTGGACCCGTGCCGGATACATCATGCGCCTCAAGTACATCTTCCACGCGCTTCGCCGTGCATCACTAATCCAAGCCGTTATTCGGCCTCCGGCTACGGTTGCTTCGCGACTTAAGTTTACCGAAGTGGCAATGTCTATTCAAATGGGGAAGAAGATTATGTGTGTTGTGCGCAATTTAACGTCCAGCTAAACTTACCTGTCGCGTCTAGGTCGTATATGCATGCATTCGCGGTTTGATGTGGGTAATCAGGGCGTCCATTTTGGTACACGAGTGGAGAATACGACGGGTTGCGAATTTCATATCTAGTGACTCAACTCACTTGGTCTTAAGATGCACAGTCAAGGTATATGAGTCGGATATTAGACTATTGTGGAATGGAGTGACCAATACAACTGAACTGAAGCTGTGTCACAAGTCAGTATGGAAATACAGTGAGACCATCGACGCCGTCATGGCATCTTTCGAGGTTCTGAATGTTGGAAAACGATGTGGATAAGACATCGTGTCTGTCCTCAGGCTGAATGAGATGAGTTGTTTTGTGTGCGAAAGTGAGTTGAAGATATACAGGCTATGCCATCTGTACGCCGATACTCAAAGAATGAAATTCTGAGCACGCCAGGACTGCTTTCTTTCGGTGTCTCTAGTAGCGGCACTTGGTGACGGAGCATTGTGAGTGAGGCGCTGCGAATGCCTCATGATGCACGGCTAACCTATCAAGCTCTAAGTGATTCCTTATCTTCATGCCCTGCGCTTTTTTCAAAAGACATGTAAATAATCTAAAAGTCTCGGAAAGCGTGGTGTTGTGTTTCATGTATAGATTTAGGTTAAGCTCTAAATGTTAGTACTTATTGCATGCTCGAATATTGTAAAGGGGTATAAGGTCGCGCGAGATTTCTGTTAGCATATAGCAGTGATGTCTTGGAACTGTGTAGTCATTTGTACCTCTTGGTCAATTCGTATGCTAGCGTCGCGAGCGGAGCTTTTCGATGATATTATTAGCTACTAGCGAGACGGATCTTTGCTTCTTGAAAAACCAATCATCTCTTTAATTGTTTTGCGCTGGGTTTCTTAATCTGCTTTCGTGTTTTGACCGTTCCCAACAGCTCGAGCACATGCGCGTGATGTTTTGTTTACAGATCGCGCTTATTGTTGAAACTTCCTAGCTAGTGTCTAGATCTACTCTCCCGAATAATGCAATATGTTCTAGACGTGCACTATGAACGTAACAATTTATTGCGGCAGTCCTACCTCCTCTTTTTCTGTTCACTCGGTTAAAAGGACTTATAATTTTCTAAGCACGTGGCATGCTTCGAGTGGTATGGGACACAACGATACAAAGCCTTTCTGTGTTAGCTGAGTGAGCACCGTTCGCCATGAGCCCCCTTTTTTTTTGGATGCATTCGGGATTTGGTGAGCACGTCGTCTCGAGTAAGTCCGCCGCTAGACTGTGGTGTTGTATGCCTCAGACCACCGGAGGAGATACTTCTGATGAACTGCCTACTCGTATACGATCATCACCTTCAAATTATACTTAATAGTGAAGGCTTCTTTGTAACTTTTATCGAGATAGGGAAGCGACCGTGCACAAAACGCTGGCTCAAGACTATTGCGGTCTGGCGTATTCATCAAAGCACACCCATCCTTTTGCTCCGATCCCATGGTGTGAATACCTACAGCGTCTTTTCTTGTTATTTTCAGACTTAAAGAAAAGGTTATGAGGCTATGCAGGCGTGTGTCATGGAAGGTTGTGGTGGGAGGAACCGTTTTCGGCCCAAAGGCTATATGGCATACTTCACAGCCTACCGCTACTCTCACAACCAAAACGATAGCTGCTCTTGCTCTCGAAAGCATCACCATTGTCAATGAGAAGGGTTTCAAGCCTTGTTGTCGCGGTTGAGGCTAAAACGTGGCCAAAAAGAAGCAATAATCATGTTGACACGAGTGGGGTTCGAACCTATTCACAATTAATATATGTTGGAAGCAATCAGAAGGGTAAATCAGGCATACCCACGCGACTCTCGTCAGTAGAGACGTAAGCAGTGCTTAAATCTACCGCCTTAGACCACTCGGCCATCGTGTCAGAGGAATTATCAAGTTTCAAAAATTAGCTGCGCTATGTTCTTGCAGTGTACAAGCCTCCCCACCATCCCAGCCACACCCCATCAAATTGAATGGCAAAGTCAACTGGGAAGAGCATGTGTGGCTCAGCTTTACTGTGCGGGGTACAATGTGGTGCAAAGTCGGACAAATGGAGTCATCCACCCGCATATTTTCCGACCCCACCAAACCAAGTCCAGCGAACTTTCTTATGCTCGAAACCACTTACGACCCCCACAAGATCATTAAAAAAAACCAAGGACTGATTAGACTCACTGCATTACAGGATACTGGCCATGAGCATCATATTGCGCCGAGGATAGACACGCTCACGGATCCTTCGAGGTTTTACTTCGCCACCATGCCAACATGGAACGAGGCTGTTTGTCAAGCGAAAGATTTGCCTCACGCCGGAAAAAATCAAGCCTTGGCTAGCCAGAGCTTGCCCTGAGCTCGGAGTGCTACCCGTAATGGGAATGCCGATACAAGAATAGCCTCCGATCTGAACCGCTCTCAACGCCTCGCGCTATTGCGATATTCACGGAAACTGTACTAAAGTCGTATACTTAAATTCAAACTTTCATCAAGTAAGAGCGGGTACAGTACCGTTGATCTTTACCCCTGCTTCATGGAGGTATGGACTACTTCAAGCGTCGATATTCTTGTATCGCAATTGCCCGCTTGTGTAGCGAAGTTTGCATGCCTCTATCCCAGGTTTCATTCCTCAATCATCACCGAGCCTATCATGGAGTCTACGAAGGCCCGGGGAAGGGGTGCAAACCACCCCGGCGGCCTCTGAAGCACGTTCTGCCTGTTTCACATTCCTTTTGGCTTCTTGTTATCCCTTCTAAATTCAATGCTTGTTCTTGTTACATGTTCCTGTTTTTATACATCGTCATGTCTTCGTCGCGAAAGGCTTGCTGGATCTTGCTCTCTTTGCTCGCCTCAGGCGGTTTCGCTGACCTCGGTACCTCCATTAAAGCGTGTCAATCCTTGTTCTCAACTCTTCCAGGGCATGTTTCGTTTGCTCGCGATGAGGTCTATGAGGACTCCATCTCATCGTATGCATATATTGGAACTCGCCTACGGCCGACTTGTGTGGTGACCCCGCAGTCCACGGAAGATGTCGCTGTTGTCATCAGAGTTCTTAACAGTTTTAATTCTGTTGCTTTTGCTATCCGAAGTGGTGGTCACAACACTAACGAAGGTATTCTCAACTGAAAATAGACGGCTCATACTGTTTTAATCAATGAGTAGGATTCGCCGATATCAAGGACGGAGTCACAATAGACCTTAGTGCGATGAACAAAATACTCCTCAACCGTGCCGGTAGTACCGTTGCGGTCGGGCCTGGTGCGAGGTGGCAGAGCGTCTATGATGCTCTAGATCCATACAGCATTTCTGTTCAGGGCGGCAGGAATGGTCACGTTGGAGTTGGGGGTTTCTTGCTGGGAGGTACGATATTCCATGCGCGCCCTGATATCTTGCACGACACTAATCGATGCTCGTTAGGGGGCATAGGCTTCTTCTCTCCGGAGCGAGGCTGGGCTTGTGATGGCGTGGTCAATTTTGAAGTTGTCCTCTCTCCCGGAACCATCGTCAACGCGAACGCGACCTCCAATACCGATCTCTTCATCGCACTCAAAGGCGGACTTAACAATTTCGGAATCGTTACTCGCTTCGATCTGGAGACATACGAGCAGGGTTCAATGTGGGGCGGCGTAATTATCTATCCAAACTCCACCGACGAAGAGCTCCTCGATACGCTGAGTGCTTTCAAAGACCCCGAAAGATTCGATCCATATGCTATGCTTACATTCGGCTGGATATATGACACGACAACACAGATATTCTCATCTAATATTGCCATGTACCACTCCCATCCAGAAAGTGTCAATGGCAGTATTTCAGAGTCTTTCGCCAACATAAAACCTCAAGTGTTTAGCTCAATACGCACTGGTTCTCCAGGATCTTTTGCCGGGGAAAAGTTGTCGCCTATAGTCAAACAGTACTAGTAAGTCGAACTTCTTCGCCTTTTTGCAGCACTACCTGTCACTTGCAATGTTGTTAGCACATATCGACTGATTCGCGTTGTAGCATGCATTGGGCAACTACAACATTTTATGCGTCCAGGACCACGCTCTCCAACATGCATGCTTCATTTAGGCGCAACGCTATCGATCTCACGGAGCTGTTCGCGTCCGCGAATCTCACAATAGCTTGTTCTATTCAGTCTGTACCTGCAGCTGCTCCCGCCTCCAATCCTAACAGTTTGGGTTTCCAGCCTTCTTCACAACCCGAGAAAACGCTTCTTAATATGGGGATCGCTTTCCAGTATGAAGATTCTGCCGCTACTGCCGATCTCGCAGCAGCCACGGAGCAGTTTGCAAGAGAAATCGATCAGATCGCTATGCAAGACAAAGTTAAAGATGAGCATTTATACTTAAACTATGCGGGCGGCTGGCAAGATGTTTTTGGCGGCTATGGTACAGAAAGTGTAGAGAATATGAGACGTGTATCAAGGAAGTATGATAGTAGTGAGATGTTTCAGAACCAAGTGAAAGGTGGATTTAAGTTGTACAGATGACTTAAGTAGGTGCTATCTTCTGTCATGTATGTTATTACGAAATAGTTGTCGCCATTCATCTATAGAATATCGCAGGAATTTTTCTAAGCTGGTGCGCTGCGAAACCAAATGGTAACTCTCCAACGCCCGTAGCCGCCTTAAAGTGCCTTCGAACTTCTTCACTGTGCGGACGAGAACACGAATGGTGGTAAAGGACGTGGAGGATTCTCCGCATTACGCGTGTTGCAAAGGACATCCTGTCGCTGTTAGGCTACTTGTGGAACGCAGACTCTGATTCTAACAGTCAGAATAAAGCTGGCGAACACCTCTTGCGATTGGCTTGTTAGATTGAGGATACTGCCGTCGTCGAGTTTCTCTTATAGCAGGTGTACAATCGCATTCCACGAACGACAATAGAGTGCTTTCATTCAAATATACACCACTGTTGAATTGTTGTGGTGTGTTGCAGATGATGATGAACAGTAACAGACAGCCCAGCGAAAAGGTCCGATTTCGCTTCCCTGCTCGAGGTCGTACTAGCGGCGTTCAACATGCAGCCAGATTCTGGATATCTCGTGTAGTGTAGCCATGCTAACTTGCGCATATATCTCATGCCTTTATGTTCACTGCTACTCCACGGGTCCTTAGGAACAGTTTGCAGTTGTATTGATGTACATCAATATTAGTAATCACAACAGTCTAACAGAACTGGAGGAGGAGCCATGGATCAGATTGCGGCCCGATTCTGTTCATTTCGTCTCGAGGCCATTTAGCCCGATCGCATCTAAGACAGCCGAAGACAATTTTCACCATCCGCTCCCTGTTCCGACACAGAGTCTAGTAGTCGAACCATTATGTGTATGCCAAGCTCTAGAGCGTCTTGGCACAGTGGTAAGCACGTAGTCTACCAGATACAATTGCTCCAACAGCGCAGCATCAATACAGGTATGCGTGCATATTAAATTGTGCGCTACACTGTATTGTACTTCACCACGAGCATATGCCCATAAACAAGCTTATGATCAGGCTGTTCTGACATTGCTTGTTTGATGGGATTTATAACATAATAATCTCAGCGACGCTGGTTTTGCTACTAAGAAATCGGCTGGCGGTCGGTCGTATTCGACTCGCGTTTAGCATTAGTGGCGGAAATCTCTGCTCAGCCCAAAGACGCACGTCGGCTAATCTAATCAGATCAGTTTAAAGCCATTGATCACCCTTACATTTTGATCAGATAAGTTTCCACTTTATCTGATCTTCCATTCAGGCCTTCATTGTTGGCGTAGAGAAAACTACCATGGATCTGTTCCGAAGTGAGTCTTCTCTCTTCAGTATTTCAAGCCGAATACTGATTGGTGGATCAAGAGAGTTCTAAAAGCAAAGATGCTACCAAAGCAGTGGAAAGAAAGCTGGTGATGAAGTTGGGTATGTGTGCTGTCAACCACTAAAGCTTCTGATGTTGACGCAATTAGACTTCTTCATTATGGTTTGTTAAGCGCCGAAAGGACTTCGTTGTTGTTTCTCACTCATACAGGCTTACTGCTGTGCTTGCTACTTCTTCAATTACCTAGGTCAGTACTAATGGTCCTTCATGTCATTCACAGCGCTGATAGAAGGCTAGATCGTCAAGCATTCCCCAACGCATATGTATGCACCGTCGTCACTTGGCTAGCTTGGAAGCATACTGACCGGCCGCCTCAAGGTAGCTGGCTTGAAAGAAGATCTGAACCTCAATCGAAATGAGTACAGCATATTGCTGTCTATGTTTACGGCTGGGTAAGTCTTACGTGTCACCGATTCCAGTCCATGCGGCTAACCTAAGAACAGCAATGTTGCAGGCCAGATCCCCCACGGCCTGATCATCCAGAAGGTTAGACTTAGCATCTGGCTGCCATTGACCTTGATTCTCTGGTCTGGTTTGACCATGTGTTCCGCTGCATGCAAGACGTATCAGCAACTTTGCGCCGTTCGATTCTTCCAGGGCTTGATGGAGGCAAGTCTCTACAGTGGAACAATTTATGTTCTCGGATCTTGGTAGTAAGTCTCCTGCAAGGTTACCCGCAGCGAAGGTTGGCCGAAGGAAACCCTCTTAACGTCTGAACAGTAAGCCTACAGAGATTGCGAAGAGAACCGCGATATTCACAGCTATTGGCCAGCTGGGCAGTATGTTTGCGGGCATCATGATGACGGCAATGTACAAAACAATGGAGGGTAAAAGTGGTTTGAGAGGCTGGCAATGGGTCTTTATCATCGGTAAATCGGATCATCCTCTCCGTCCATCCAAGCCGCTAATCGTTGCTGTGAAGATGGTTTAATGGGCATACCGATTGGCCTCTTCGGATTTGTAAGTTTGAGCGACAACCATTTGCAAGCTCAACCAACACAAACCTAGTTTACATTCCCCGATCTGCCCGAAACCACGAAAGCCATGTATCTCACAGCGGAAGAGAAGCAATTGGCCCGCGACCGAGTACCACCAAAGGTCGCCGATACACACAACATCGAGATTCGAAGTCTGTTGCGGCGACTCCTCAAGTCTCCTACCATGTAAGCGAGGATGCTATGCGCAACAGAAGTATTCTCCCTGACCATGAAATACAGCTATATTCTGGTCGCTTTCTCGATTATCTGCGCTATGCTCGAAGCTTTCGCTTTCCAGGTATGCAAATCTCTCTCCATCGATTATAGACTTTACTAACGACATCCCAGGGACTTTTCTTGCTATGGATGAGACACAACAAGAAGAGGTTCTCTCAATCAGCAATCAACACGTATCCTCTCGGTATTCAAGCCGTGACCATATCTTCCCAAATCATTGCCGGCATCATCATTGATCGAACTGGCCAACGGATTCCAATGGTCGTCTTCGCAGGCGCCATGCAACTTATTTCTGCCAGCCTACTTCTCGTGCGTAACATGTCCGATCCCGGCATTTTCGTGGCGCACTACCTAAGTGGCACATCATTTATCGTTAACCCGATTCTGTATGGCTGGGCTAGCACAATACTGCAACGACCCGGAGACGATGCCGTTCGCGCAGTCACTCTGTATGCCATGAATACTGGTGGACAAATACTGTACACCTGGTGGGGTATCGTCTTGTATCCTGCTACCGATGTGCCATACTGGAAGAAGGGCTCCATTACTATGATCATCGTTGTCTTTGTCTTTATTGGGTTTTCGTTTGTTGTGCGATGGGTAAGTCAACATGTTTTCGCTTTGACGGTCCTGTGGTGCTAATCTTGTGAGCAGCTCGATCGACATACTGCTGTACCCGTACTTGAGGAGCACGATACCGAGTCAGAGACCGTTGCAGTCGAAACTGCATACCCGAACAAATCAGGTTGATGATGCATGATTTTACTAAGGAAGAGCGCGCTGCACATTAATGTACCCTAGGGGAGCAGAACGTATGTGAAGAAGGATCGACAGCGTACCTTGATACTGCGAACAGAACTTCACCGGCCACGCACTAAGAGGCAGGAGGCGAAGAAAGTGCCATAACAGTGGGATGTAGAGTGTTCTGACGAATTGAATCAGTTCGGCTCCAGTACGAGTCGAGCTTAGAAGAAACCGTATGAGAAAAACCTATTAGCTACTGTAACTTAAAGCGAGGGAAGAGAAATGACTATATTGTGTATGACTCTTCTCAAAAGATTCCTCTCGTTTGCATGCTTCTAATACCAGTAGCTTCGCGTTAACACTGATCAGTATAACCCTGCTGTTAGAGGAACTTGATGATGGCATCTGGAGTAATGACGAAGCATGCGCAGGATATTTGAGCCCTCACCGAGACATAATATTCATGGCAATGAAGGTTGGTGTTAAGGGGAATACTAAAGCTTGACGATTCGCGACCGCAACTGGGGCCTTGAGGAGGTAGGCTGAGGCTCTTTGAAGGACCAACCGGCATTACGCGTATCGACATAGTCTAACAATGTATTATCCCAATTTTGCACCGTGAATGCCCCAACACTTCTCGGATGATTGAGAGTGCTATAATGCTTCTGACATTGTCAAGCTTTAAGGGCTCGCGTAGAAGACATGATCTCAGAAGGCAGAAGCGGACCAAATGTGAGAGCTCTGCTGTCTACATAGGTGTATGACAAGTAATTAGTACCCTGGAAAGATCCTGCAATGCGCTTGTTCATGATAATAGCTCAAGGCAGTGACATCAAGTCCACAACGCTCACGCCATCCCCACATCTGTCCCATTCCCACCAAGGCACACACCTCATCAACGGCGATCGTATATCGCATTATACGAGCCCTCCCAGTCCATCCGCGTATCTCGAAACGGCAGAAAGCTCACAGCACCGATTGTTTCAGGCCTCCCTGGCCCCCGCACAGCGGCTTACATTCACCGCGCCCCGCGCTAGTCTCGCAGTCATCCGAGCCAGCCAATCACATCAGTGCATTCCAGCGCCCCAACAGCGCTGTTCGCACGCTCGTACAAGTTGACGCGACGATCACCAGGCGTGCGTAAAGGGCCGTGATGAGCGCATGTCTAAGCCACGTAGATCAAAGCGCGTGTGATTGGCTTGATCGCTTGTTGTGTAGTGCGGGTGATAGGTGGGTTCGCATTGTGTGTGCGGCGGTCGGGTTTGGAGATGAGATGGGATGAGTATATGTATGTGCGATGAGTGCGCGTTTTCAGAGTATCGGATATTGGCATCAAAGCACCTCAACCACTATCGGTCTCACTCGAGCGCTACGAATTATACACATCAATCGTCGTACACCTCTACCATTCAACCACAACACCATCCAATATACAAACCACACTACCAATACCTCACCACCCACCGAAATCAAATCAAAATGTCCGGCGTCCTGACTATGCAAATCGTCCACGCCCTCTTCCCATCCCTTCGCTCTCCATCTCCCACACAAACACCCACGACATCAGCGACTTCGACACCTTCGTCAACACCACTACACAGTCGCCAGTCCTCCGCCTCTTCTCTCCCACGCTTCCACATTTCTCCTGCAGAGAACCTCGAACTCCGCCCACTACTTAGCGCGCTCAATGCGCAGTCTGTGGCTCGCCATCGGCGGTCGAGCTCGGCGAGTAGTAGGTCGACGGAGAGGGAGAGTTTGGAGGGCGGAATGTATGGTTTGGGGAATGGGAGGTGAATGTCAGATTGAGAGAAATGATGATTACAAGTTCATGGGAGTCTATGCCTTGGATCCGGGAGCAAGAATACGCTTATGCCTAGCTATAATGGCAAGGAGAGGAAGCTTGATCAGGGATGCGTTTGAAGAGGATATGTGGAATTCAAAGTACCACTAGTACGATGAGGCTTACAAGAGGGGGAGAGATTGAGAGATGCTATGTGGATGGTATTCAGGGATGTCAGAGGTGGATGTGTAGAGTCCAGCAAGGTCAGGAGATTGAAGTGTTCGCAGCAGCAGAGAACACTATTTGAAGCTATTCAGGACGGCAGCAAGTAGGGACGGCGCTTAAACAGATATACAAACACCAATGCGATAGTGTAGTTCGAGGCTTGAGATCGTCATGGTATATGCAGTGTTATGTATGGTAATATTTATATTGCTCCACGAGCAGAAGTATGCAATATCTACACGCACCATCGAGAACAGCCCAATAACACGGTTACCCTGCGTATTGAAAGTGCTTCGTTTGCAGCCGGTCGTTTGTCCTCGGCATTGTTTCAATTGCACGCAGCGTCCTCGGCGCCACGCCTTCCAGAATCTCCCTTCGCCAGGCTCCAGCGTTCGTGTCATACCCGATGCCATTTTGTTCATCAGTCCTGACCTTTCCAAACTCAACAGCGAGTATGATGAGCGTTTTGTATCTCGGCATGATGCTAGTCTTCTCAATTTCGTAGTGGCGCAGCTCCATCCACTGATAACCCTGGCGGTCCTTGCGAATGTAGTTGGGATGCAGCTGGCGCCAGCCAGGGAAGCCCGGCATGAGGTACTCCTCGCAAGTGGAAAAGGCGTCTACAAGGCGTCCACGTTGAGCCAAAGCCGTAACATACTCATTCCATGTAAAGACATCTACAGTATAACCACGTACAAGTAGATCGCGCATGGTGTGCTGTGCATCCTGCATAGTGTTCGGATTCGGGTTTCGTGTGTCGAAAAGGCTGCGCATGTAGACTCGGGCGGCCTTGTACAGGGCGTTGCGGCGGTTCGCGGAGATGCGAGACTCCTCGTAGCGCTCGCGAACTGATGGATCGACCACGGAATCGGCTTCCGTAGCTGGCGGCGTGGGGTGTGTAGCCTGATAGAACGTCTTCGTTAGCTTGTCGGCTGTGTCGCGAGCTAATTCCCAGAACCGTGCTACTTCAGCGTGCTCCCCTGCCTTCAGATGGGCCTCCATGGCTCCGATGATGAAATTCAGAGGAACTGTGTAGTTTTCCACGTGCGGAGCTGCCTTCTCGGCCTTGCTGATCAGTCTTTGGCACGTCTTGTACGCGCCTTTGGCTGAATAGAGGGACAACAAGAGTCCGAGATGGGACTGCGGAGTGGCATTGAACATGCGTGAGTCAAGCAGCCTGGTATGCTTCGGCTGTCGTTGATCCAACTTTCCCTGGGCAGCAATCGCAACCATCTCATCGAGAGCCTCTTCCACCGTACTGAGTGTGAGTCTAGCATTTCTCCCTCCACGCTTTGGCAACTTTTGTAGCTCAGACGCCCCTAGGGTGCGGAGCGATGCCTCCTGCGAGCTATGGGTCTGTGCAATGCCTTGTTTTACCATATCTTGGTAGGCATCAACCGCTAGCGCAACCTGGCCTCCACCTTCTCGGATGAGGCCGGTCATGACGATGGCGTAGTGCAAGGCATGGACTGGTAGATCGTTCTGAGGCATGGTGTTTCGCAGAATCTTGTATGCAGCATTCGACTGCTTCACTTCGACAAGTGCACGCATCAAGCTGCCATAGGTCCAGGAATCGAGTGGTATGTTGTTGGCGGACATCTCTCTGTAGCATTGACGCGCACTTCCAATGTCACGCCGCAAAGCGTGATGCTGTATGAGCAGATTCCAAGTATGCGTCAAAGCATTACCTTGCAAAGTGCCAGCTTGCCAACTTTTGAGCATGCCATGAGCGATGGCCTCGGCACCTTCTGCATCTCCGGCGTTCAAGAATGCCTGTACATAGCCAGACCTTGCGCGGCTATCCTGTGATAATGCGACACCCATCTGCTTGCCCTTAGAGAACAGGGCCTCGAATGCCTCAACGTCGCCTCTCTTAGCGCATAGATCCAGGAGGGTGCCAAAGGTGTATAAGTCTGGTTGGATGGCATGGTCCAACAACGCATTGAAACACTCGAGGGCACCGTCGAGATCATCAGCGCGAACCCAAGCCAGGAGCAGAATGTTCCAGCAAGCCGCATCCGGGATCAATCCCAACTCATCTTTAATCCGGTCAAATTGAGCCACGGTGCCCTCTACATCACCTCGTCTAGCGTAAGCGAGTGGCAGGGCTGCAACGATTTTGAGATGTACGTGGTCCTTGTAGTGCATCTGATACTCATCAAAGTACTGCTGTACGCGTGTCGTGTCTGCGTGATCGGCGTAAAAGTTCATGAGGTACTTCAGCAAACCTGAACTCAAAGGATACCCGGGGTAAAACGTCCCCATGTCTCTCATAAACTCCTGCACTCGTGGCAAGTTGTCCTGGTCGCCATAGTGGACCGTTAGGTTCCTCAAAAGGTGAATCGAGGGCAATACTTTCGAAGTGCTGCTTTGCGAGTCCAGGCACAAACTTCGGAGCTCAGCGTAGAGGTCAAGGGAAAGTTTTGGGACTTCGTTTCTTGCTCGATGTCGTGGCACATCCAGTAAACGATGAATTGCGTGCTCGTAGCACGTACTAAGAGGCAGTCCGAGCGACTTCAGTTCGTCAAGCAGTCCACGAACATACGTGGCAACCGCCAGCTCGTCTAGCTTACGCTCGTAAAGCACCTGCTCGAGAACATGGGGTACAAAGCTAGTCACAAACAGAGCCAGTGTTCTCTCTTTCTCCTTGGACGACTGCAGTTCGTGCTGGAACTCGCGGACGTGAACAAGAAAAGACTGTAAGTGACTTTGGAGATCGTGCAACGTGGAAATCCCCTTCCATATCTCGGGGACGGTGTCACCTTGTCGGATCAATTTCGATGTGGACGTATCTCTCCGGTTTGGCCTTTTGAGTGTAGGTTTCTGGCGGAGAAACAAGTCAAAAACCCGTAGACTGAGATCCCATTGCTCGTCCAGTATGGTGCGCCTCAGAACGACGTCGGTCCCGACGTGTGAAAACTCGATGCCATGATCAAGCCGTACTTCCTCAAGGAGCTTTAACGCAGGCCCGACCATGCGTAAAGCAATGTATGCAACGATTGCTGCACGGTACGATGACGATCGTCGGTGTTTCGCAGGTAGCTCGTTGAAGAGCTTGAGGACTCGACTCGGCACGGCAGGATCATCGTCCAAGACAAGATATTCGAGAAGATCTGCCTGCAGGGGCCCGAGGCAATCCTGTGCAAGAACAGCTGTCGGTATGGCGGTGTAGTATTGCCACGCGGCATCCTGTTTGCGCGTCTCTTTCCTGCGCAGGAAATCATTCAGGGCTCTTGCTGTTGGCGACTCCTTCAGGACTATAGCCAAGCTGTCTTCCGCCAGTAATGCCTCGACCGAAGGCTGCGATATTGTTGAAAAGCGACGTGTGGTAGCCCTGTGATGCTGTCGCCGTCTGGAATCCACAACATCGAGTGTGGGCACAGATAATTGCTTCAGCAGAGCAAGCGTCTTTGTGGGATACAGAAATTCCAACAATGGTCCTCCTTGCAATAAAGCAGCGGATGATGTTCGTGTGGGCGCCCGGTCGTCAACGTCACCACTTCCGCCATCGAGTATCGTGGAAGCAGCCCACCATGTGGGCAGACTGAGATCGCTCGCACCGTGGTGCCAAAAGGCCGAGTGCAGCATTCGCCGAGTGCGCAGGCATCGTCTCGGGGCGCGAAGAAGCTGGCGTCCGCCGGTTTCGAAGCATGTCGAAGCCCGCTCGAGCATCACCTGAGCTGCCAAGAGCGCAGATGATGTCGCTGCAAGTTATCGTAGGCTTTGAACACTTCTATAGTCTAGCGCTGTCAGAGCCAGACTTGGATGGCCGGAGAAGCATGGATGGAGCTCACAGGGTTGCATGCCGCCTCCCACGGATGTGTGTAATTGTTGTTGGCGAGCTTCAGCGATGCATGGATGTAGAGAGAAGACTACGATCAAATTGTGACAAAGGAGCGGGCAGAAACGACAGGGTGCGCGGGTGGCAATGGCGGCGACAATGTCTATGATAAGTCCATCCAAAAACTTTGGAGCGCGACATCACACGAGAGATGCAGGCGCAACTTGGCGCTAGCTTCCCGCTCGGTAGTGCCCCTCCCACCTCTTCACAACGAAGCTGTGGCTGCCACATAGCAAAGCCACTCGCCATGGACATCACCAAATTCGTCGTCGGCTTCCGCGAGTCGGCGTTTCTGCTGGGCGACTACAGCACCTACCGCGCCCAGGTCTCGCGCCGCCTCCGCATTGTGCAGAAGAAGCTTGGGCGGGCCACCCCAAAGAATGCGAAATATGCTGCAAAGGCCCCAGTGACTGCCGAGGATGTGGGCAAGGACATTGAGTATGGCATTTTGATGAGGATAATGTGGCGCCTCTGACAGATGCAGGTTCCTCCACCTCCTCCTCCTCACCTCCGAGCGGGCATGGGCACAAGCAATGGCCATGAAGGCCGCCCATTCCGAAGACAACGCCGACAAGAACATCACCGGCTCGACCCGCCAGCACATTGTCTCGCGCCTGCACAAGGCTGTCCAGACCGCCAAACAGATAGTCGAGCTGATCGCAGACACCGCCTCCAGCGGCGCAAACGAAACCGACGTGCTCGAAGCAAAGGCATATCAGTTCTCGTTGACTGGCGCAGAGGAGTTTGAGAAGCAGGCTGAGGGGATCAAGGCCAGCAACGCGTCGCCTCAGCGGTGGAATGCCTGCCTGACCAATTTCTCCGCTAGCCGTATCATCTACGCTTCGTTGTTGAAGGCCAAAAAACAAGAATTGTTCAAGGAACTGCTCTCGGGCACCATTGATCCCAGTATCCGGTATGCTGCCTACCAAAGTCGCATTCCACGGACCGTGGGCGTCCCTGCCATCGCGAGAAAGTACTTCCCGAAGGAGAATGCAGATCTCGTCAAGTCCGTCCAGCAGCTCGACCCGGCCGCCCTGGAGGATGAAGACGCAGCATCGACGCGTAAGTGCTCGTCCAGTAAAGAGATATTCTTTCTAACCCCTCATAGATACCCAGATCACTTGGCGGGGGCGCACTGCAAACATCGTGGATGCTGCCATTGGACAGGCTTTGGTGTCGGTCGATGCTGCTTCTGCTGTGCTCGATCAGTCCAGCGGAACCTCGACCTCGTCCAAAGACCGAGCCAACGCATATGACGACATTTTGATCGCGAGCCAAGACGCCGTAGACGCCTCACGGAGAGCCATTGAGGAGCTAGAGAAGGAAGGTGTCGACGAAGGCGATGCACGGATGCAAGATTTGCGTGTAACCAATCTCGCGGTCAACTACGATTTGATTTCTTGGAGGATAGGCAGGAACAGAGTTCTCATTGGGTCCGATGATGGCCTTACGTTTCCGCCAAACCCGCCCCAGAAACCACGACGACCCCGCAAAGATGGCAAGGAGTGGGCAGAGCGAGAGGAGCCGACGGGTCGGAAGTTGGCAAGGCTACGTGAGCGCGTTGCACTGTACGACGCCATTCTGCAGAGCATCGACTCGATCAAAGACCTCAGAGGTGCCGTCCGCGATACCGGCTTTGTCTCCGAGCTCGATGCCCAGCGCGCCTATTTCCAAGCACTGAAATGTCTGAACCTGTCACACTCATACGCATTCTTGTCAACACCAAAGGAAGCGCTGGCCCTGTGCAATCGCGCACTGTCTCTCTCGTCCAAAGCTGCGGCAACCCAGGAACCAACCCCATCGCCATCAACCAAAGCAGTCAAGCTGGAGGTAACGGCACAGCAATCACAGAAGCTCAAACAAAACCTGGAAAATTTGACCTCGCACTACCGGGGCGTGGTCGCACTGTCTCAGCTATCTGCGAACTCAGACACAGCCTCAAAAGCAGGTCTGACAAATGCAGCGCCGGTTGTCGAGAGGTTGAACGAATACCCGGCATCTGGCTCAGTGGACCTCAAGAACCTGGTGACCTGGCCGCCAAAGCTCAAGCCAGTACCAGTCAAGCCGCTGTTTTTGGATGTTGCATGGAACTACGTGGAGTATCCTGGCCGGGCGCCAGCGAAGCAAGAGCCCGAGCCACCGAAGCCACAGGAAGAGGCAAAGCAGCCGGAAAGACCGGCAGCGAAGAAGGGGTGGTTCTCGTTTGGTAGGTGAACGCCCCGCAGGGATTGTTGGATGGTGATGCCGCTTCCCGGCCAATGTCCACCCAGATAGGCATATCGTGAACTGGGGAAGTTCAGTCGTATGCAATGATTGAAACCAATCCCCGTCGTAAGACACGTTGACCTCGTCCTTCGCCGTGGTTCGCGCAGCTGCGTCAATTTCGTATTGCATTCGCTATTTTCGCGACAGCACAGATTGCAGACGCGATGCTCGTGATTGGATCGAAAGCATCCATGTCCACAGGGCTTCAGCTGCACGGTTTGGCTCTGGCCGTTGTGGGGCTAGCGCGTGAGCCTCAGGGGTAGCATCGAATAAGCGCCGTATCAGACGTGAACCACACACGCCTCACGGGATGGGCGCTGAAAACCAAACAAAAACAGCTTTTCGTCATGAGCCCTGCATGAGATGTGATGGCGTTGGGTTTCGCCGTTGATAGACGCGCCATAAGTGTACTCGAGTGACGTGTGTGCTCAGCCTGATGCAGTGGGAGTTCAGACAAGAGTGAAGATGTGTGGACGATCGTCAACAGGACGACGCCTGTGCGACCAAAGTAAAACCGACGAGCTCAAAGAGGCTGGAGGGGCGCTTCGAGAGCTTTGAGGTCATGCAGCTCATCTAATTATCTAGGCCAATTTAGGGCTGCGCGATAGTACTATCAGTATCGACCCCCTGGCATGCGGAAAGGAGACGCGCAGAGACCCATCGTACCGCCAGGCTCATCTCGCAGCTGTGCTCGTCCCTCTAGCAGACACATTCTTTTTGACGCTCTTTTGCACTGCAGTCGTTACTCATTGTCGCTCTTTACCACCGCTCACTAATTCCAACACGCTCTCTCAACGTCCTTTCGCTGCACATTCTTTGGCGCCCAGATCCAAAGTGTGCTCATTCCATATACAAAACTCTCCGCATCGACTAGAGAAGCGCAACGCGTTTCTCCTCCTAATAATCACCACGGCTTCCGCGCTGGCTACCTCTATCCTTCCCAGGCCACAGGCCGCCGATTGTTTTCGCCGCCCATCGATATTGCACGCCTTTGACCTGCCCGCCATTAAGACGCCTCCAGCAATCGTTGAAGACAAGCAACTGCCATCGATCGGCCACGACATATCCAGACCGTCCTCAAGCTCGACGGTGGCTTCGTACACACAGCAGCGGCATGGAAGTCATTCGTCGATCCAGCTTCCCGCCCTGTCGACGCTCGCTTCTGTAGCCTCGAACAGGCCCAACAGCCCCGCGGCGAACAGCACCAGTAATGATAGTAATAGTAATGCGAGGAGGACCACACCTGAAAATAAGATGCCCTCTCCCCCAAGGTGCGTTGGTCCCGCCGCGTGCTAGCCACAGTGAAAGGAAGGCGCCAGACCTCGCTGCCGCACTTGTGCAGCACACCCCGGTCGTGCCTTCCTTATCGCGTGCCAAGATCGTGCACTCCAACTTTTCATCCCGCCCACTGACACAATGTCCAGCAAACCCTCGAATGGTCTCAGCATGACTTATGCGACGTCCGCGCCCGCAACCTCTGGCGGAAACCCAGGCTCACCGGTACGTTTTTCGCGTGTTCGTGTCGGATGGCAGGGCGCAGAGGAGGGTTGCGCAGAGCGCTTCTACCTTTGCTCTTATCTAATCGATAGCATCATTTATCGAGAACATCTCACTGACTGCTCCAGCCTGTCTGTCAAAACTGCACCACGAGCACCACGCCGCTATGGCGGCGCGATGAGACGGGCGCCGTCCTCTGCAATGCCTGCGGCCTCTTTCTGAAGCTGCACGGCCGGCCACGGCCCATCTCGCTCAAGACCGATGTCATCAAGAGCCGCAATCGTGTCAAGACTGGCGCCCCCGGCATGCGAAAAAAGGTACGAGACGACGTTACATGTACACATCGCAATGCTAATGCCCTACAGTCTGGTGAAACAAATGGCCTTCCCGCTGCCCATCCAGACGCAGACGGCTCCCTCGGCTTTGCCCAGCACCGCCGCGCATCAGGCAAGATCTCGTCAGGCCTGTCCGATCGCTCGCAATCGCCCGTCTCGCGCACTGGCACACCGAACTTCCTCCACCCCTCCAACATCGCGCCCCAGCACATGTTTGAACAAGCATTGAATGGCGAAGTCTTTCACTCTCCATCACTCGGCGGGTTTGGACAACGCGCACCATCGCCGGCCAACTCGTCCATCAACGGCTCGCATCTCGAGGGCCCTCTCCCGTACGACACGCTCAACGCCCAGAACACCGCGCTGAAGACACGCGTGTCCGAGATGGAACTTATTAACGACCTTTTCCGGAACCGCGTGACCGAGCTCGAGAACAACGAGAGCGCGGCGCGAGACACTGAGGCGAAACTGAGGGCCGAGCTTGAGGAGGTCAAGCAGCGCGAGGCCAACCTTAAGAGGCGGCTTGACGAGCTCGAGGACGAGAGCCCTCGACACAAGAAGCCTCGCATGAGCGACCTTAGCGACTTTGTCGACGAAACCCGCGCAGGCTCACCCATCAATGCTATGGCGGAGTAGAATCCACTTTCAGCGATCGGGCCGTTTCCTTTACTCTAATGACTATGCACGTCTGCTGTTTCCTTACCGTTCATACCGCCGAGGTCGGCAAGAGCCCGCCTCCACACGGCCAATCCTCCACGAGAGCTACGCGTCGACGCTGAAGCTCGTCCTAGGTCACCGCGACCAGTAATGTCTGAATACCACTTCTTGGTCGCCTCGAGCGGCCCTTGTATTGTAATACCCGTTTCTCTGATACCATGTTCGATGAGGGGGATGCGGAAGGAGAAAGGAAAGGGCTGGTTCACGGTTATGGATAACAAAAGTATTTGCTTCTTCGGCTGAGGTAGCTGCTGTCAATGGGATATGAGACTTGAAGCTATGTTCACATGAATCATCGTGATGTATGACCAATTCTCTGAGCATTAAAATATGTGTATATCCACACCGTTGAGCGCAACCGCCACCCAATCTATTCCAACTAAATTTTCACGCGATCCCTCATAACTGTCTCGCCAAAACCACAAGGAAAGCGGTCCAAGGCAAACACTTCGCGCAGCCCCATCATTACATACGTTAATGTACCCCGTCAACATCGCACTATCCGTCTAGGCCAACACACCTATCCTACTCAAGCTCGACCCTCGTATTCAACCACGCCGACATCCCCGGCAAAGCATGGTCTTTTCTTGATATCGCACTCTCCATCACAGCGGGGATCAAAATGAGTTGGCCCAGCCTTATACAGTACAGATTTATGTATGTGCATTATATGTACTTGAATATTTGCCTAGCGATTACACGGGAGAGGTTGTGGTGAAGAATGTTCTGAAAAGATTTCGGGATAGGTACAGCGTTGTAAACATTCGATTTGGGCAAAACAGGTATGTTGAAGTAGTGCTCGAGTTGCATGTCTCTTGATGTAGTGCTGTGTAGCAATTGCGCGAGATCTCAATGCCTAGATGGAAGGGCAAACGGCTTAATTGATTACGGTAATATTCTAGACAGTGTCGTTTGTTTATTTTGGCTTTAGAATACATCAGTTCCCAGCGTGGATAGGTGGGTTGGAAAAGCAGTGGGTGGATGTGTATGGCGAGCTGGGAAAATAGAATTGCCTTCACTAGGGGAGACATATGGTAGGTTACGCTATTAATTATTGGGGTTGGAATACTGGGATGGTGGTTGGAAAACTTGGGAGGAGAGCATGAAGACGGATCGTACTAGAAGTAATTGAATTGTCATTGTTCACCAAAGTTTCGGGTTTACCTGGCAATTTCTGACATCTTACGGGGACATGGACTGACCAATCTGCTGTCCAGAAAGTTTTGTGGGATTCCGATCTAATTACCCAAGAAAAATCTGAGGATGAAGGCACTTGACTCGAGCGAGCTGTGGTGAGAGAGGGAAATGTATGAGCGCAATAGAGCGACATAAGCGATGTATCAATGGTCAATATGTGTAGAAAACATTTCCATGAGACACAAGCCACTATTTTTACGTACTTGGCATATTCAACAAACGTTCAATTGATGTTCGTGCCCGTGTCGTTATAGATCGGTGGACGGGAGCTCTCTTCCCGAGGTGCGGTGTCCCTGGGGTCTCAGAAGCGACGTTGGCACGCTGCACCATCCCCCAGGAATGAAAAAGAACGCAGATTTCGTAGAGATCATTACCTGAAGGTACACATGCTTGTTGGCTTGACGTAAGAGTGGTGATAGTCGTGGTGTTGTCGGGTCAAATTGGAAGCTAGCCCGATTCAGGCACGCCAAGCAGGAGGCCAAAGCTCGGAGCTGTTAACCCTCAGAAAAACCTCTTCTCCTCCATCCTCCTCCAACCACCTCCATCCATTGTACCCCCAATTCATCCCCAACTCATCTCCACTCCGACCGCCAACACCGTCAGAATGGTTGCCATTGCCCGCTCTTTCGGCGCCGCTCGCGTGGCCGCCCGCGGCTTCTCCAACGCTGGTACGTTGCGCGCTCGCAGCAGGTGCCATTGCACCCATTGAGCTCCATCATGTATCCCACGCAGCCATTGACTCTCATCTCGCAGCCCGCCAGCCCACCCAGAACAGCCTCGTTGCTGCCCGCAGCGCCTTCCGCAACAACGCCGCCCGCAACATCATCCAGAAGCGCGGCATCGTCGCTGAGTCGACCGCCGCCGCCATGGTCGCTGCCGCCAAGATCCAGGGTGCCGGTCTCGCTACCATTGGTCTCGCCGGTGCTGGTGTCGGTATCGGAACGGTTTTCGGTGGCCTCATCCAGGGTGTCGCCCGCAACCCCTCCCTCAGGGGCCAGCTCTTCCAGTACGCCGTCTTGGGTTTCGCTTTCGCTGAGGCCACTGGTCTGTTCGCGCTCATGATGTCCTTCTTGCTCCTCTACGTTGCGTAGATGTGTGCATTGCATCGACTCGGATATTTCGGGGTCTTCGGTATGGGGCCGCAAAGGTGGAAAACTGCGGATGGGTGTGTGCATACGGACGACTACCTCTTTTCCATCTTAGTGGCCGGTCAGATTGTGTAAAACATGTACTTTAGACGAGCAATCTGAAGAGCAAGCTACCACTTCCTTCAACTCCCGAGGTACATGTGCGGAAGCTCCCACGGGGGCAGTGACGCGTGCCGATGGCTGACGATAAGCTCAATGAACTCAATTGAACCCTGAAAAGCAATGCCGAAGCTTGTCAATGCGCTTGCAGTGCGACGTGATGCAAATTGCCAGCCTGAGCTCCGACCGTTGAGCCGGCCAGCTTTGAACGCCAAGCTTTGTGCACAACCTCAGCTCACAGGCTGGCAGACGGTCATGGCTCTCCCACGCACCACAACGCTCCGCCAGATCTCAAGGTCGTTCTCAATGGCTTGACGCTATCGTATTTCGTCATTGACCCGCGTCGTGGAAGCCAATGGCTCCATCCTTACCTCCGCGACAGCTTCGGACAGCAGTCAACAACACAACACCATCACTGCTCAGTACCCCACGATAGTCATTGGAGTCTATGCTGCATTGTATTACGACCTTTAATGTAGAAGTATCTATGAGAGTTACTACATAACTTGTACACATGTCATATTACCCTACTCCGCTGCACTTGCTGCACACACCGCAAGGCAATTCCAGCCATCGCTTCAGGCTGAGCTATATGGGAGATGTCCTCGTTCATATTACCACTAAAATATTGCGAGGCATAGATTATAGCGATCCGACATCGACCCTGTTTTGAGGTGCCTGCTGAACCAGACGCCCGCGACTTCCCTTCGATCGAATGCGACACCGGCCCTCACCGTGAGCAAGCCATGGCGATCCCGAGACGGAGATACGCGCGGTATCAAATAAGCAACGAGACATAAAGGGAGCCAATATACATACATGAGAACTTGCAGTCTAGCCCTGTCGATTTGGCCACAACCATTGACACAGCATGCATACCAGCTTTTGCTGTGACATGGCATACAGCACATGTCGATAAAGCAGTAAATCGCTGCGGCACGTTATGCAAGCCATCCACATTGAGACTCGTCATCATAAGTGTGGCTCTGACATTCGTCGTGGCGTTGTGTCGTTGATCATGTTTCAGCACTCGTTTCGAGACATCGTGAAGCTACATCGGTCGCAGCACCACACCGAGGATCGCCAAAACACCACACCGGAAACCAAACTTCCTTGGCAAACCCATGTCGCCTGGATGCGGTGCACCAGTGTCGTCGCTTGGGATCCACATATTGCCATTCGGTCCACTGCCGCACCGTGAAACCTGCGGGATGGGCGAGACAAGCTTTTACATTACTTGACGCAAAGCTTAGCATTCGCTTCCTTGCTTGTGAGCAGTATATAGCTTGTAGTTTTGCACCGTACGGATGAGCTTCTCTTCTCATCAGCAACATTAATTTACCATTTCGTGCCGGTCACTTCAATTTCTTGTACATACAACGTAACAGCAAATCATCCTTTCCAACACCAAACTCTTCAATAATCAAAATGCGCTTCACAACTTTCATCGCAGCTGCGACTTTCTCCAGCGTCGTTTTCGCTGCCTCTGCCTCCAGTACGCCCACCCCTTCCTACAATCCCTTCCCCTGTCTTTCCCTCTCAACCACAATCAATCTAACGTTCCACAGCATCCTCCCCCGAAACAGACGTCGCCTCCATCCTCGAAGCCCTCCGCGCCAACAACCCCGAAGACGCCGACGCCGCAGCCGCAGCCATGAAGATCAAACTCCGCGCACGCGACCCCGTGCCCCAAGTCAGCAGCAGCAGTGGCACTGGAGGTCAGGATCTTGATTCGATTCTTGCGGCGTTGGAGGCGAATAGTCCTGAGGATGCGGCGGCCGCTAGACAGAGTAATGGTGGTGCTACGACTGGGGCTGAGGCTGGGACTGGGAGTGTTGGAAGTGTGGGGAAGAGGCAGGAAGATTTGAATAGTATTCTTGCGGCGTTGGAGGAGAATAGTCCGGAGGATGCGGCGGCTGCGAGACAGAATGTTTAAAGTTGTGGTTTAGTGGAAGGTGGGGTCGAATGATGTTCGGGGACAATTTGTAGTTTGTCGTGGGAGAAGAATTGTGGTTGATGGTGTGTTCCAGGTGGGATTGTAATGCGGGGCGAGCTTGTATATATCGTTGTGGTGGTCGAAATTGTATATATGATCTTATGGAAGGAAAATGAACGCTTGTGGAGATGATGTGTGTTGCTCGCTGGTCAGTCCCATTCTGAGACATCAAAATCAGCATAAAGTGTCTCATGCCGTGGCGAATCTTCGGTGAATTGTAGAGCTGATTCCACGGTTCCGAAGATCACAGGATCTTGTTGGTAGCGCATGTCAGGAAGATTGCATGCTGCTAGATCTATATGAGATAGAACTGGCGCAACTTCAAGCACTCGTGGTTCGCCGAACATGCGTGTCGAGATGATATCAACCATTTCGTTGCGTCCGAGGGATTTGGCAAGCTCAAGGGCCGTCTGTCTATTCCACCTGTTATAATAGCTACCCCTTGTGAGATCTATCTTCGGGTGATCGAGTAGAAGACGCACCGCCGTCATGTTGTCGCATCGTACTGCGGAATGAAGCACAGTGTCGCCATCTCCCCTAGAGCCTTCCCTCAAGTTGACGTCGATATTACGATGGTCAAGAAACAATCTGAAAACATCGTGGCGATGATGCTGAGCAGCACGATGAAGCGCCGTTTGATGGTCACTTCGCGATCGTCGATTGACGTCAAATCCAGGCTGGTCCATCAAAAGACTTGCAAACTTCGTTCCGTCTGATTTCTCCCATGACTGCACAATTTTGTCCCACCATGAAGCATTCGACAATAATAGACCTCGGTCCATCAGGTGCTTCGCGATAGCCCAGAAGCTGTCAGGGTCGGGGTTACTTACTTCATTGCTTGTGACTTGCGTATGGTCTCCAGGAAATCCAGCTTTTATGGCAATCAGTCCAAGCAGGTGCCATCTCTTCAACTTCAGAGCCCAATCTGCGGCAGTATGATCTTCACTGTCTGTGCAATGAATGTTGATGTCTTCATGTTTCAGAAGCAATTCAACAAGCTCTGCAAGCCCAGACTGCACTGCAAGGTGAAGTATTACGTGCCTGACATGAGCTGAACCGTTGATTATCTCACGGTCATAACAAACTTGATTAATGTCGATGTAATGGCATTCGAGCAGCATTTTCACCTGAGCTACTGCGCCCTTTCTGACAGCCCGCCGAAGAGCAAGTGAGGCTGCATTGACAAGCTTGCGTGAAGTTCCATCACAGCCCTCATACAAGGGGATGATCATGGCGAGAGTATCGTCGTCCCCATAGGCAACTGCCCTATAGATGAGCGATTCTCGTGCGGTTGTTTCCACGCGCATGGTAATTGGATACTTCGATATGAGCCATCTAATAAGTGTATTTTTCCGACGGTCGATAGCTGCTTTCAAGCATGAGAACGTGAAGTCCGGGGCAATGCTTGGAGGAACACTATCAACGAACGCACGTAAAGTATCGACGTCATCAGCAAGTGCGATATAGCATGCGATTGGGGCGCCATCCCCGTCAGATGTCTCGAAATCTGCTCCAGCTTGTAGAAGAGCTGTCGTTACTTCAGGTTGTCGTCCCAAGATCGCTTCGTGAAGAGGCCTTCTTTTTTTCGCTAAGTCGTTACAGCAGTCGATGAAAGCTCCCTTCTTGATTAGATATCTCACAATGGCTGTTTGGCCCGCTTTCGCCGCGCAGTGTAGTGCTGTATATCCATCTTCTGCCTGATAATTTGTGTCTGATACAATTCTCAACGCGTAGTTCAAGAGGACTTCGTCGCCTCTATTTGCTGCTGCCATGAGCAAGGCCCATGGCGGTATCACGTCATACTGGACTTGGGTTGGGAGGGTGGCTTGAGAAGTTATCTCTTGGTCTGCTGTGATGTGAGAAACGGGAAGGTTTCCAGTCTGCAGCTTTGATTTTTCGTAATGAGCTTCCCGGTGATGTTGTGTCAAATTGTCTTTCCTTCTCGCTTTGTAAGTGCATTCTTTGACGTTGCAAGCGAACATAGTTGTCCCAAGGCGATGAATGATGTTTATATGGCGTTCAAGATCAGTGCGCCTGGCGAAGCATCTGGAGCATGCCTTGCACGCATGAGGCTTAGAATGGGACTTTTGGTGTTGACTGTCACGTGCCAGAATATGTTGTGAGCTGCCTACCTTCTGGAAGCAGCGTGAAAGACTCACGTTAATCGCCTCCGCTCACTGAATGTCTTCGGACATCGTGGGCAAGCAAGCACCTCGTCTGCTGTCATTGTGTGAACGGCAATATCGTCATGCGCAAAAGTCGCATTTCCCGTGCTTCGAAAAAAACCAGAATGAGACAATCTTGGAACTGCTGGAAGTGGGTTGCGAGTCGACAAGTGCTGGGAGGTGTCGGAAGTAAGTTTGTAGAGTGATAGCAGCAGAAAAAGCTTCGGCTATTTCCCAACTCCGATCTCTGTCACAGAGAATCATACCTCAAATTCTGAGCAGAATTTAGTGGTGAGAACGCGAAAATATCCGGGGTGTTTGCGCCTGACTGTCTGCCCGTAGGGAATTGTGTTAGAACTTGGCAATCAACATCCCGTCGACATAGCCAACCAATCGACGGCGTGGCGCGAAACGAGGAAAGGGCACACGATCTAGGGTTTGATTGGATGTTTAGTATGGGATCATGCTGCCTGCGTGGATTGTCAGATGTTCTTCTATGTCTCTCATCACTGAAGGGTTTGCACTCCTCATACACTCTTGTCTGTGCTCATTAGACCCGTCGTCTTACTCTCTCCATTGACTTGATCCGGTAGTTCGTTTTCGACTAGGCATCTACGCATCAAGCCCACGACGCACTTCAACGCACACTTCAATCATATATTCTCGAGGTTCGACTTCTGCGAAACTCCAATATTCAAGACGGCCGACCTCACTTTGCACGACAATGTCTCCCCGTGACATGTCGCCGGCACATTTTGCGTAAGCACTGAGCTTTTTTTTTAACGAGCTGCAGGCACGCCTGGACTGAGTTGTTACATCCATCGTTTCTTGGCAGCCGCCATCATGGCATTCCTGTGGGGCCCTCGCAAGACTTCGAAGCCACAACGCCCGATCTGCATGCCCATCAGGGATCTTTCGATGTTTCCCGTTACGACTTCGGTCAAGACCCCAGTCAAGAATACCATCAGGTCGCTCAACTGCTTCTGGGCGAGTATGCCAACCCATCAGCTGACCTTGGACCCTTGACTTCGGACTTTCTAGTCTCCAGTGCTGCAAGCGTCTTTGCCCTCACACCCTCCAGGTCTACCAATAGCAGCTTCCCAATCGTTCCCGCACCAGTCTTGCCTCAAGCACTTGTGCCGTCCGCTACACCAATTGCTGCAGCACCGCGCCCCGCCAGTCACACAGGCCTGACATGCCCTCATGGCTGTTCGAAGACTTTTGGTCGTCCTGGAGAGTATCGCCGGCACCTGAAGAAGCATGCGCCCGGAGCCTTTCCCTGCACCCAGCCTGGTTGCGGCAAGACCTTCTACCGGAACGACAAGCTCCGCGACCACCTTTGGCAGGGCCACAAAATCCCTCGTTCTTGAAGGGCTTATTGCATGGCTGTCATTGGCTCTGATGTGGAGGCCCAATGCAGAGGTATGCATGCGTGGCTTGGAGGATGCAGTTGTGCGGTAGGAGAGAAGATGAGGCGGTTCCGAATCCGGTCTCCTTGCGCCTGTCCTTATTGCCTCCTGCTTGTTATTTTGATGTTACTACTGTCACTACCGATAGGGTTTCGTTTGTACCAGTCGCTCGTTAGTGGAGTTTAGGTAGCAATGACATTGGTGTTTTCTTGACGTTTAAGTCCTCAAATCCATTCTCGGTCTAGTGTCTTCGCGACACACCTAAAGCATCTTCATCATGCTCAGACCGACAACTTCTATCATCCTCTCCATGCTTAGCATGAAACTACCATACTAATTCGCGCGCCCTGGTCCGATTTCGCTACCGCTCACCGGTTACAACCAGCACGAGGTATCCATGCCGGCACACCGCGCATACTGCAAGCCCTGCCAGCTCACCTCTCCATCGAGAATGCAGTATGAACCGGTTGCGGCACATTATGCTTAATTTCTTGGGTCGTGGAGCTAAACGATTGGACGAGCGTGCCCCTTTTGAGGCTCAGAAGGCAACTTAGTTCGACGTGGCTGATATGCAATCGTCCTTCGATAGTCGAGCACTGATTGGTCGAATGTGCCCTTTATGTGGGACTTGGAAACATGGACAAGGATTGTGCATGCGAATACGAAAAACTTCTCAAGCTTGAACTTGTCGTAGCACGGAGGCATGAGCATGACGAGCGTACGGATGGGGCGGCGACAAATTTCCGCCAAGGTCATCGTCGTCTTGACAGTCGGGCGACTTCACGTGGAAGAATGCAGAGCCTCAGAGACATGGTTCGATGCGGCTAATGCTATGCGCATCAATGTCTAGAACACACTGCTTAAGCAGGATCTATCGAGCTTCCAAAGAAATTACAGTGATACAAGCCAACGTGCGATGTATAGGCAATATTGCTTTTCGAAAGAATAGATAATTTGACATCTTGAGGCAATCCACAATCCGAGGTGAGTGAAACGTAGCCAGAGACACCAGCCGTAAATGTCATTCAGAACAATTTTTGAGCTGTTTCATTTCCACTGAGCACCGTGTCCGACCAGGACTGGTCTCTCGTGACAGGAATGTCATCTGCTTGCAACATGCACTCGGAAGAGTCCTGCATGTACTCATCGAAGAAAGCATACTCTTCCATCTCAGGCTGGGGATCTATCACGTTATTACCTTGCTGTACATCCTTGCTAGGCGCGGAGGCGTCTCCTTCATCCTGCATCGCGCCGTGTGCGAGAAGTAACTCGACTAGATCTTTATGGCCCTGTTTCGCGGCAATTTGTAAAGCAGTCCGTCCATCGCGATACCAGCGGCCCCAACCTGGCAAGTCCACATCGATATTCTTGTGTCGAAGAAGCAGCCTTGCCATATCCGTTCGCCCAAGTTCGGCCGCAAGGTGGAGAGCTGTTGTTTTGTTCCGCACGGATTGAAGATTTACATCTAAATCTTCAAGGCTGAGTAGAACTTTAAGCATGTCGCAATCTCCTTGTTTTACAGCGACATGTAGAAGGCCTCCTACTTCTGCGCCCTTCATGTCGTACCCACCTTCTCGAATGTTGACGTTCTGAAAATGGGGGTGGCTCAAAAGCCTCTCCATGAGTTTGGAAGGAATTGATGAATGCTCTTCTTGCGTTTGTGCGCCGCCATTCGCGGCAGACTCATCTTTATCGTGATCAAGCAAAGTTTGCGCTATCTCCCAATGTCCATAGAGGGCCGACAATTGCAACGCAGACAATTTCGAAGCATCTCTAGCGTCCACGTCGACACGATCATCCATAACAAGTGCTCGGAGCACGGGAAGGCGTCCAGATACCGCTGCTAGATGTAGTGGCGTTCTTCCACCAACAATGTCCCATCGGTAGGGTTCCCGGCAGTTTACTTCGACACCGTCACGGCTCAGGAGGGACCTCAACATCTCCATTTCACCACGGGCTACCACAATATGTAACAGATCGGGGAACGGACTCTGTCCAGGTTTGCGGTTGATTTCAATGTCATCGTGGCTCAGCAAGTACTTCCAGACACTGGTGTGACCTGTACTTGCTGCCATGTGAAGAGGTGTTCTGACAACACAAGCCGCACCATTGACCTTGAATCCGTGTTCGACCAAAAGCTGTGTCATCTCCAGATCGCCTCTTCTTGCTGCGAAGTCGAGGGGCGATAGTCTGGAACTTGGAGGGGAGTGCCGAGCCCATGGCAAGTTTCTTCCCGCTAATTGTCGGCCAGAACTAAAGCTGCTGTTCTCGACAATATCCTCTGTAAGCAGCAGCAGTGAAGCCACCATCGATTTTTGCCCGTACTTCGCTGCGGTAAGAAGCATATTGTATTTACTCGCCCCTGAGATGGCAGCTCCCAAGTGCTCTATGCAATGTTCCAAGATTTCTACGCTCTCAGATTGAGCGATGCATAAACCGGCTATATCGTCGAGTTCAAAACTTATGCTGACGTGAAGTAGAGCTTTGACTGTTTGAATGTCTCGTCCTAGAATGGCTTCGTGCAAAGGCATTCGCCATTTTCGATTTAACTTTTCAGTGTCCGCGCCTTGCTGAATGAGGTACATCACCATTTCAGTCTGACCAGCTCTTGCCGCACAATGTAAGGCAGTGGCTCCGTCGTCTGCCGATGTATTGATATCAAAACCTTCATCTAAGGATGCCTGCAAGACTGCCACATTTCCTTCTGTGGCTGCTTGGAAGAACAAAGTGCGGGGGTCTAATATTTTGCTGAGTTCGACTGCCTCTATAGATATTGTGTTCCCCATCATGATATCTGTGCTGTCGCCAGATGAGTCCGTAATCGCCTCCTCTGGCGACTCGTTTGGCTTGAGTTCTGCTGGTTGTCCATGAATCCGGTCTTCGTGTTGACGTAGATTGTCTTTACGCGCAGCCTTGAAGTTGCAATCTGACACGCGGCAAGGATAGGTCTCTTGGCCCAGGCGATGATGAGCCTTCACATGTCGTTGTCGGTCAAGGCGCAGAGCAAAGCCTCGACTACAAACGCTGCAACGGAAAGGCTTGGTGTGTGTCTTCAGATGTCGGCTGCGCATCGGATTCATTAGCCGGAGTCAAGAAAGTTTGATCACTATTTCTCTGGCAGCACCTACTTCAGTTTACCTCGAGATTCAAACGCTTTTTGACAGTCCAGGTGAGTACATCCAAAGCTGTATGAAGCACTGGCTGCCATAATCGCGTGGAGGATGCGGCTGATGCTGCGTTACCCAAGGGACTTTGCATAATAGACGATCGTATAATATGTGGAATAAATATATATGATCCCTTATCGGCATATGACATGAAGCACTCGCTGAGTCCACCTGCATCCATGGATGCTAACTTTGCTGTGACTAGTGGTAAGATCTGCTATGAGGTGAGGCGAAGGGCGCCTCTGAGAACGATGATTGGGCTGCATGAACCAGCAAGGCGCGGCCGCCTCTCAGCCGTAGCACGTTCACTTTTCTCTTCATAGCTCAGCACGCATGCGTGCAGCGATTCTTCTTTCGTGGTTTTCCTCCTCTCTATACATTTCTAAATTCAGCCTATTCTTTGCTCAGTCAGTTTAAGCACTCCTCACTCAACAGCAGTCAAGCTTAGCCACATCTCGCTCGCAGTAGCCACCAAAGCACCGCTGTACAGCTCCCAAACGTCTCTAGTCGACCTGAATCTCGAAATCAATATGCCCATAGCCGGCAGTCACACCAGCGAGGCTCAGGATCCAAGGTATTTTTTTTTAACATGATGCAGGTATGCCTTTTCGAATTGTACTTCAACTCTGCGTCAATCTCAAATTGTCACAAGCGCCACGACATGGTCTAGCGCACCACACCTGCATCATGCACCTGCGAGCGCACCTGCCATGGGGCAAATATCCACTGCCCAGCTCCAGTCAGGCTGGGAAGGGAAAGTCTCCTCACAGCAGCTGCTGTCTGCCACCGATCACTTCACTGGCACGAACTTCAGTCACTTTGTGCCACCTGCGACTCCACAGTGGAATCTGCGCGAATCGCTACTGGGAACCGCTCACGCATGGGTGACACACGAGCTTGAGGACAATTTCGAATTGCTCCCTGATGCTGGGCTCAATTACCCTTTCGATGCCGATCCATTTCCGTCATGGCCATTCTTGCCCGAGGCTGAGGCCACAATGAACCCCCAACACAATCTGCCTCAGACCATCGCACCTCCTCTTCCGCCACCGGCCACCAACCCAGTCCGGCCCAGAAATGAGGAACGTCACACCTGTCCAGTCTGCAATAAGACCTCCAAACGCGCTGGCGACTACCGCCGTCACATGAAGAAGCATGCTCCACCCCTGTTCAGGTGCTGTGTGATAAATTGCGACAAGACCTTCTACCGCGCTGACAAGGTCCGCGATCATCTGAAGCGAGGCCACAAGTGGGACTACTAGGCCACTTCACTATATAGTTCTGGCTTAGCGTGCAGGACAGGGCGTTAGTGACGAGGCTGAAGACCAGGAACGAGGCGGTGAGCCACAAGACTGGGGAATGGGAATGTTTCGATCTAGCGGAGGAGGCGTTTTTGATTTTCCTTCCTTATCACGCTCCTTACATCTATCTTCGTCTGCCCCTCCCCCTGCCCCATAACCATTGCACGTTTTCATACTGTAGTAGATAGTCACTCCTTTCCGACCATAGCAATAAAACCACACTCATTTGGGAATACTCTACGCCACCGGCATTGAAGTGACACAATGCCCAGGCCATCAATCTCGATATCAGGCCATCGCAAACCCCATCGAGCCGATGTGCTACAACTTCCCTGCATTGCGATGTGGAAAGTAGCGATTGGCCGCGCGCGCCCCGTGAGGCTGAAAGGGCACGCGTAGAGGAAACGATTGGCCACGCGCGCCCTGCACCGCGAGGTCTGCCATTGGTTTCCATGTGCCCCGTGAGGCGTAGTTATTATGTGTGATTGGCTCAAAGTGCCCTTTCTTGGAAGTCATGCAAGTAGAACCCCAAAAACATGGATAGTCACGAGACGCTTTGCAGCACACGGAGGAACGCGCTGTAGATCGCTCGAGGTGGAGATTCGAATCTTTTGCCGGAACTTGCGATGTGTCCTGATCGGATTGTGGACCCAGAATTAAGTGCAATACGGCGAAGCCGAGCGCGGATTGACTTTCTTTCAAGTTTTCGGAATGAGACAACGCTGGTGGAAGGGACTGGTCACAAAGCAAGCTCACAAGCATTGTATGAGATTGTCGGCACAAGGCATTGATCTTAAACGTGTACACAATCATCAAATCGAGAAAACAACCCATCATAAATTCAAAAAATCCTCCCACGCAATCTAATCCAAGATGCCAAAACACCCCCCACCGATGCCACCCAACCCCATCATCTAAAACAAAGGCATGAACACTTCACCCAACCACTCTTTCGTTTTGGCGACGGCTTGGTCATGTGAAGTGACTTCGTCGCCCCATAGCGCTTTTGCAAAATCCGCGTAGAGCCTAAGGACATTGTCTTCCGTGCCCTCTTTCAAAAGCGCTTCTACGTCTCCGCTTTCTCTGAGCCATCGGCCGACGAGATCGCCGTCGATGTGCTTGTGTCGCGGTCCTGCTTGGCCGCGTTCGCGCTCTCGTGGATCGACGTCCATTGCACGGATTTTGTCGTCCTGATTTCCTTCCGCGCCGTTTTGAAGGACGTCGAAGATTGCGTTGTTGCGTGCGTGTATTGATGTGTATTGATTCGCTGGATCGCGTTTCTCTTTTTCTTCGATCAAGTTTTGGAAGAAGCGCAGCAGATGTCGCGCAGGTTCGCCGAGGATGGAGAAAGTGTAGATTGTGCCGTCAGAGCATGAGCCGACGATGTCGTCCACGAGCACATTCTTACCTCGAGTGTTGTTTGATGTTTTCGTCCGGCGCCATGGAGGACGAATGTTGCCTTGTTGTATGCGCACGACTGTATGAGGTAGGCATGCTTCGAAGACAGTCTCTGCCGCATTCTTGTAGGTGCGTTCGGGTGGATGATATAGACCTGTCAATGATGAAGCTGTTTTGTCCGTAACCAGAACGACCGCGGCTTGTGCCAATCCCTCTTCGTGAGGAACTGTGACGTCGCAGACCAAGTGAGACGCGCATCGGCGTTCTCGACTATCCGTGAAAACCCTCTTGAATTCATACTTTCCTTCTGATGGTCCATCGACAACCTCGAAGCAGAGATGTGAGTGTTGTAGCGTCGACACGTAGACGAATGGAGCGCGAACATTGATATATATACCGGGCGATGGCAACTCTACCGTTGCGCGCTTGCTCAGGCTGACAAGTATTAGTTTCAATCATAATTAGGCCAAGGAAGAATTGCTTACAGTCCTGCTTCCGAATTGAACACGTCGAAAGTCAGCGTCCTTCCTATCGCGCTCACAGTGGTCTCGTTTCCAAAGATTGCGGTGCAGAAGACCGGATCGTCGAATTGAGACTCTTTGATAATGTCCAGTTTCGAACCAGATTTGCCCGGATTGAAGATCAAGCGTCGTCCTTTCTCTTTGCCAGCGCTCGTGGGAAATCCGGTGCCTACAATGATGAGGGTGTATTTCTTGTTCCTGTGGTCGATGAACGGCCACTCGGTGATCGAGTAGACACGCTCGGCGTGTTTTAGCGCATGCTGAACTCTAACACGTTTTGGTATAAGCATCCCTTCTTCCTGCTTCATCTCTGGGTCTTCAGACGCAACATCGTCATGCACGTTGAGTAGTGCTATTGTTGAATCGAGCACGCGGTACCCATGAGGTGGTGGCCGTTCTTGTCGCGCCTCCATCTTGGCGACTAATAACTTGCGTAGTGCTTTGATGTATGTGACGGTCGTAGGCTTAGAGCGAGTGAGGATTTTCCGTGGCACAGTCCGACAATCATCGCGCAATATTGAGGTTGAGTCATTCCATCCAATGTCAGACTCGAGCCGGGAGAAAAGAAATGCATCACCGGCTACGGCAAACAAGAAGCCACCGAGGTTCCGTCCGTTCGCATCCAAGTCTGTGCTAGACGGAAGCTGATATGCCGCTGTAACCGGAGCCTGTTCATATCCCAGGTTCGAAGTGTCGGTGAACCAGATAGAGTCAACCTCAATCATTGAAGCTTCCTTCGACGAGCATCGGACCCGGCAGAAGTCGGTGCCACACGACACAAACGCTGTGGAGGTGTCGGTAGAGCTAGCCATAATTTTGGCCGAAGTCGTGCCCATTTGCAATGCCTTCCAATCATAATGGAGATTATCTGCGTATGTCAGCACGAGTCACTGAAGTATGCAAAGAGGCACTCACCATGGTCTGAGAACGTGAGCGAACAGCTGAGAAGATAACCGCTGCGTGTGGCGCAAACCAGTAGAGGGCTGTCCCGGCCAGAGAGCAGAACTGCGCTCTCTAGCAAAACACTGGCACCATCGATGGTGGGACTTTCGAGTTGCTTGTCCAGAGGTGTCAGATGTCCTTCGTTGTTCATCGCCAACAAGAAGATCTTGGAGTCGAAGGTGCTCAGAAACATGAATTGCACACCGTCATACTCGAAGAGCTCTATGCAGGTTGGGTCATAGTCCAGTTTCATCCTCGCATTCTCGTGAGCGTCCCTCAACAGGCGTCCTTCGTGCGAGATGCGTACAGCCTCCAAGTAGGTCTGATTGTCCTCGCGCAAGACAGTTGCAAAGAATGGGAACCCAGGTCTAATGGCGGACAACAAGAGAGGACTGTTGTACTCAATGGAATCGCTATAATCGAGATTGGGTCTTCGCAACAGTCGTACTTCTCTGCGGGTAACCTGTACCGCAAAACTATCATTCCAAGGGCATGCTGCGATGGTTTCTACGTCTCGTACCACACCGTTCTCCGCGATATCATCCGAAGTAGGTAATTGTTCCACTTTCCAGGCACCGTCTTCCCATGCACCCGAGAATTCGCCACCGCTTTCGCGTTGCGTTCGGATGAGTCGTATCAGCAACGTCTCTGGAGGCATTGTGACGGTGAAAATTACAGCGTGCTGCTTCACCATTTTCCCATCGATCTCAACTCTCCTTGTGCCATGATCAAGAAGCCATAGACCCGTGGTACCAGCCATGTTGCCGAACGATGCATCAACGTAAGACTGCAGGCCATATCGAAGCTCAGAGACCTCACCATGTGGGCTGGTTCCATTGGCAACGAAAAGTGAAGATCGGTCGCGTTCATGAGATGATCTCGTCCCGGACAACCGCGCAACGGAAAGGTCCATTAGTGGAGCCCAGCTGGGTATGGACTCCACGGTTGCAAATTGATTTGTGCCTAGGTACGATGACGCATATGGAGACTCAGCCGGCCACGATCCAACCTTACACAGCAGGCCATCATTGCCAGCGCCCCCTGCTATCAGCACATCGGGATACAGTTGGGATAGCTCGGAATTGTCGACACTGAGGCAAGCGAATGCCGTATCGATACGATTCTGCCAGTCCCCAGCTTCTTCGGTCTCCACGCTGCCGGCAGGACCCTGCTCTACATATATTACCCGGCCATCTTCTCTTGCTATATAGAATGTTTCTTTGGGAAAATCTGGATTGCGTGGGGCTTTGTCCCATGCAACCCAGTGCGGACGGTGCTTGCTGTCGCCAGGCAGTAACGAGGGTAGACTAGGCGGGTGGATGGAGACTGGCACGCGGCGAGGAGCGCCCGATAATACGTCTTTATAGGCGGATATGTGTGTATCGAAGACTAGGAGGAAATCGGGTGTACGATTGAGTGGTATAAGGAGAGTAGGGTTCTGATCCTCTGAAAGTGTCAGCCTAGTACCACGGTGAGCAAAATCCTCGAAACGTACCAAAGTCGACGAGAACCCGTTCTGTTCGGGCGGTAGCTTTGCTAAGATCTTCTCTGCAATCCCAATCGAAGCATGTAATCCTTGTCTTGCCATGCAAAACAACGATGAATAGAAGGACGACATGGAAAGCATCTGCAGATGATAAAAATTCCATGTGCATAATGCGGCCTTCTATGTGAATTATGCGCTCCTCCTCGATCGGAGTGCTATCTTGCTCATTTGGAAAGTGCTTTCGCCATACTTGCATGGATTTGGTCTTGTATAGTATGAAGCGTCCTTCTAGCGCAGCAACCGCCATTGCGCGGCATTTGGGGTCTACCGCAAGGAACGCGCCGAAGCGATCGAATTGAGATATGCCAGCTGGGAGTCTGACTGTCCTTTGCCGAAATGAGACTGTTCCTGTGGGTGTGTGTTGCGCCCATAGGAACATGAGCGTCCTACTTGTCAGAGTGAGGACCACGACCTCAGGCGGCAGGGTAGATCCCTCATCGCCTGTGATTGACCTTCTCTCTCTGCGAAATGCCTGCGTTCGGCCCAAGGGACTTCCTACGCTGACAGGAACAGCGCGAGCCTCTCCAAACACTCGAGCAGCGAGTATGCGGCCCTTGAAGTCGGATTTTGTCGCGACTTGCCGAAGATGACCGTAGCGATGGATTTCCTTTAGCTGTACAGCATCCTCGCCTATCAAGACAATGTCATTGAAGTCTTTGTGACGGATGTTCGCTGGTCGTATGGCTTTGAAAAGCGGGCTCGCAAGCAGTGTTCTAGACAGTAGTCCGAGTTCCGGCACCTCTACTGGTGGTCTGATCGTAGCTTCGGGCATTTCGGTGTCAGCGTCACGGGCTTGAGCCATTAGCTGGTAGACGTCTAAAGGCCTAGAAACCCACTCATTGTCGACCAGGACAAAGTTTTGAATTTGATTCATGATGGGGCGAACTTCCGACAAAGGCAGCGCTTGCCGGGCAAAACACAAGATGGATCTCGATGACGCTAGCCAGAAGGGAGCTGCCCAGGTGCGCAGAAGCGCACTGCCAACGGCTCAGATCAGCTTGACAGATGACCAAGGCACAATGTACGCGAAGAAAACGTGTGACATATTGATGCCTGGTCGAGCAGGCGTAGCTTGTCAGACGGACCAGTCTACTGAAACACGAAGACTTCCAGCGAAGCCGTGAGGGGCAATCAAGGAAAGGAATGGCGCGCACAACAGCCGGCGCAAGGGTAGATTGAGGATGAGTGGATGACTGGTGACTGGGAACGAATGAAGAGACAGGCGGCTAGGATGCCCTGAACTGCAGTCTGCAAGAAACTGCTGTAGTGCGTCCAGGTAATGCCGTGAGCCAGCAATAGTCGGCTCTGCCCAGTATAAGAGAGCAGGCGACAGTCGTCGAGACAGTGATGTCCGATGCTTTAGTCGATCTGAAGGGGCTGGCGGCGCGATCGTGCAGCAAGAAAAGCACGATCTGATTTAGTGGCGGCCTGCCAATGGGTGGCAGAAGGAGCCGGGGACCTGGTCCGTGGCCGAGCAAGATCTGGTGGGGGTTGTGAGGGTCTGACTCTTGTTTGCCGTGCTTGACATGAGGTGCATGCAAATGGAGCCTGCAGGGGAATGGCTTAGCTCTCAGCGCGCGTGCGGCACGGGGATGCAACGTTGCGGCCGACGGCGAGTAGCCTACACGGAAAGATCCGAACCGCGGCGTGTATTAAATCAACGTCTCACGTGTTCGCGATATGTTCGCGCTGCGATGGTGGCGTGGACAGGCGCACATTCACCTTTGGTGGGATGCCAAGCGTTCCAACTGGCAGGGGCAGTGAAGACGCGCCGGTCTCGCGTGCAACCACCGCCGGGCATGTGCGCGCAATCACACAAACGTCATGTAGCCAAAACACGTTCCCACACTTGCGACATTTTTACGCACAGCTTACCCGGGTACAGCAGCCACGTCACCGTGCTTCATCTCCCGTCTGAGGAAGTGCATCTCGATCTCGAGATGCGGGCACCGTCATGGCATCCCGCACTCCCTCCAGCGCTGTGTCGCGCTCAGCGAGCTCTAGCAGCCTACCACTGCCCCGAGCATCACCCGTAGTCGAGCTCTCGCCGGCCGAGAAGGAGAAGGAGGCGTTGATCACTGCCGCGTGCCAGGATCGCGATCTTGCAGCCCTGGTGGAGCTAGCAACCAGCACCTCAGGCCTAGTCAGCGACGACCTGCGTCGCATAGCCTGTATGCGGGCACGGTCACGAATCTGGTCGCATCGCTGACAGCTGCAGGGCCTCTGCTATTGGGTTGCTCCGAAGAAGACTCAACAAGCCCACCCTGGGAAAAGCTCCCTCCACATAAAGACGAGCATCAGGTTGGCCTGGATGTCAACCGCGCTTTCGTTTACTATCCCAAGAACGGTACCAAAGCCACAAAAGTGCTTGCGTATAGCTTGCTAATGCCCCTCAGAACCTGAAAAGCAACTCGATCGTAGGAAGGAAGAGCTCTCCAATGTCATCCTCGAAGTGCTCCGCCAGCACCCCACGCTGTGCTACTTCCAGGGCTACCACGACATCGTACAGGTCTTCCTCCTTGTCCTCGGTGCACGAGATGCCCCCGCTGCCGTGGCCCGCCTGAGCCTGCTGCGGATTCGCGACTTCATGTTGTCGACCCTGGACCCCGCAATATCCCAGTTGGAGCTGCTGCGACCCATCTTCCACGCCGCCGACCCTGAGCTGTACGAGCATCTGCCGAAGAGCCAGCCGTCGTTTGCCCTCGCTGGTACCATCACCATGTTTGCGCACAATATACAAGACTACAAGGACATCACGAGGCTGTTCGACTTCTTCCTCGCGCGTGATGCCGTCATGCCGATCTACTTGTTCGCAGCTGCTGTGCTGTCAAGGCGAGAAGAGCTTCTCGAGATTGATCAGGAGGACGAGGATATTCTCTACGTCATGCTTGGAAAGCTGCCTCAGCCATTCGATGTTGAGTTTCACATCGCACGCACGCTCGAGCTGTATGAGCGGCTTCCGCCTGCGTCTCTGCGTAGCTGGGAATGGTGGAGGATTTCCACTTCCAGCGTCCTCAAGACCTTCGTTACCGTTCCCGAGCTGCATCGCCTGACACTGGAGGACGGAGAGACACTCTTTCAATTACAGGAGAAAGACGTTCGCAGACAACAGGCCTTGCGGCACGCTGCAAAGAACATGCTCTATGTCCGACGGCAGCTCTGGTTCTATCGCAGATACGGGTATATTGGTGTTGCTGTTCTCGTTGGCGCATACGCTCTCTGGCTTGGACGGAACGGAGGCCCCAACGCACGATATCCTCTATTCGGACCGCTTGGCAATATCGTGCGACGGCTCTTCGGGGGTTCTTCTTAGTCCAGCGACATTCTGGTCAAGTTAAGGTCAACATAAAAAGTTATTTCAATTGCATAGCAGACCGTAGCGAGGCGCTGGAGGATAGACCAGAAGTCAAATCGACGCAAGCTTTATTTGTATTGATCCGTTCATCGTGTCCAATGTAGAGTGGCAACACTAGTGAGACGTCAACATACAGGCAGCGGTCATCAAAGCCAATGACGGGTTCGTTTGAGACTAGCATCCGTTGCCTGATTTACACATCCAACCACAGTACAGAAGATGCGGTGAGTCTCGTGAGGTTGACAAGCGAAGACGACATTCCGAACACGTGAGCGGATGTCCGTTGGGAAGGAACGCTGCACGCCCGAGTGTATAAGGAAGCCATGATCACACAAGCCAGGGCAAGCACAATGAACGGAAACGGAAGTCCCAGTATCCAAGGACATACTTTTGTGAGTCAACGGACCTACCAAGCGAGTCCACGAACTGATGTTCAATCCAGACATGCACGCGACTTCCCTCGTTCGAACCTTTTCTGTCACCATTTCCCCAACCTTTCAAGAAGTCCGGACATGGCGATTCACGCGGCTAGACTGTCCAGTACCATATCTCTTACGCCTACCATTCCTTCTCAGGAGCCTTGACCAGCGTGCTCAGATCAGGCTCGACCGGCGCACCATACGGAGGAATATAATGGCATCGATCACAACCCTTGCACTATCAAACCATTAGCACCACCGTTCACCCCACATCAAATTGATCTCCACTTACCTCATCCGATCTACACATCGCGTTGAAGCACTGCTGCTTGACCGCAGGAATATGCCCCGACGCACCCAGACAATACAAATAATCAAACTCGCAGTCTCCATCGCAGGTAGGTCCCGGACCGCCATACCGCGGGAACCCAGTGCACGTCAGACCCGTCCAGTCGACGGCGCACCAGCCGGGGCCGAAGCATTGGGTGCCGGCGTTCCAGGTGCTGTTGCCTTGGCATGTGAAGAGGAAACGGCGTTCGGTGTCGCAGGCCTTGTCTTTGGGTGAGCATTCAGCTACTGATTCGTCGCGAGGAAGCATCGGAGGGTCGATGCCGCCGCGTTGGCAGTGGGCGGTGCCGGGGCTGTCGATTTTGCAGTCGCCGGGTGTGGCGCATTTCTTCTTAGTCTCCCATTGACTGTTGTTGTTGCAGACGAGGAGGCGATAGCCATCATCGGAGCAGGATAGCTCGCCCGGAGTACACCAAGCTGGATTCTGGCGCTGGAATCTGGGTGGATCAATACCACCACGTTGGCAGTGAGCGATACCAGGGCTGTCGATTTTGCAGTCGCCAGGAGTGGCGCACTTCTTCTTCGTCTCCCATTGGCCATCCGCATTGCATACAATTAGACGATAGCCATCTTCAGAGCACGACAGCTCGCCAGGCTTGCAGATTTGATACACGTTGCGAGCAAGGTTGGGAGGAGGAGTGTAGGTCTTATTTTGCTTCTCGCAGTGAGCCTTGCCAGGGGAGTCGTTTACGCATGTGCTGTCAGTGTCGCAAATTACATCGGTATCCCAGGCGCGATCCTTGTTGCAGAGGAAGAGACGAGTGAATGTAACGTCGCACTTCTGAAGACCAGGCTCACACTCCGGAAAGCGCGCGTTTGGATTCGACTTGCTGCGGCAGAATGGAACGCAGCCAGAACGAGAGCAGTTCTCGGTGCAGATGGTACCAGTGGTGCAGGTCTCCTTGTCGGTCCAGGCCTTGTCGTCGTTGCACGTCTGGATCTTGTTGGCGTTGCAGCGTGTGGCGTTGACCGGGCACTTGTTTCGATTGTCGTCCGATGGTGGGGTGAGAGTCTTGCAGAAAGGATTGCAATTACCGAGAAGGTCGCAATCCTCTTCGCAGGTTGTGCCATTCTTGCAGGTCTCTCGGGTAGCCCAGTGCTCGCGGAGAACGCAATCTTGGATATTGTTGTTGAAGCAGCGGTGGCTATTGACCTTGCAGCGCTCGGGATCCTCGGCGGGCGACGATGACGAAGGGATTGGTGCCGATGTAGTCGAGTTAGAAGTTAGATGCGTTGAAGTCGTCAAGTTGTGGTTGGCCGAAGATGTTACTACGGATGCCAAGGTCGTCGAAGTTACGTTCAAGCTAGGCCTGAGAGTGAAGAAGGGAATCGAGCGCGACAACGAGGTCAATTTATGGCCAGTCGAGGACGAGACCTGGCTTGACATGATCGTCGATGTCACGTTCACGCTAGCCGTGACAGTAACGACGGAAGTCACCAAGACGACGGAGGTCACGACTGGAGCTTGTGACGTCTGGATGGGTTGCTTGCTGAGCCGAAGATCATCAGTCGTGCGAACGATAGGAAGGTCCTTCGGAGGTGAACGAGCGCGACACTCGCCACCCATCTTGATGTCCTTGCCTACAACACACTCCTGGTCGACGGAGCACTCTTGGACAGTGGCCCAGCCGGTGGGCTTGCACCACTGTAGCTTCTGGCCGACGCAACGGCGATGCTCAGGGCTGCTTGGAGCGCAGGAGCCTGGACCAGCGTTCTCGTCGGTAGAGTTGGGAGCGCCATAGACCATGAGGGTGTCCTTCTTGCCGGCGAGAGCAAGCGGCAAAGCCGCCAGCGCGAGCGGAACGAGCTTGAAGATACGCATATCGGAGTGACTGCGCACTATGCAGACGAGAGTAAACGATTGGCGGGCGCCTCGAGAGTTAACTGGCGAGAAGGGTCAGGATTGAGAGTCGAAGGTGAGGGGACGAGCAATATTCAGCCCGAGCTTGTTTGTGTTTTGTATACTGGGGCACGTGCACACGTTGATATGGCGGTAGGCTCGCAGGCGTTTGCTATGACGTCGATGGGAAAAGCTCGTCGAGATTAATTTCGAAAGACCTCGAACGGCAAAGAGTAAACAGATCGAGGGTGTGAGGTGAAAGCGGGAAACTTCACCTTCACCACGGTACAGCACTTGAGCTCATACGTGACGTAGACTCGAACTGCTACATAGATTCGAGTTGGGATAACATGTCCGCCTCGGCCAAGAACGGCGTGTCCTGCGAGGCACTCAAGGTCTTTGGGTATCTTCATGGGGCGGAACTCGAGGAGCAAGCACACAGTTCGAGTATCGAAACTCTATAGCACACTCTCCCGCAATCAGAGATTGAAGCGATTTCACTAGATTCGGCACGTATACTTAGTCTCCAGCAACTTACGATCACCTGGCACTCATTCCTTCATCAATATCTGGTTCCCAAATACGTTCGCACCGACTCTCTCACAGTCCCGTGGTGCATAACAACTTCTCAATCAACTTCCGCAACCGTAATCATTGTCAATATCCCCAACATGAGCATTCTCGCCTTCGTGTTCCTCCTGTCCGCTGTTAGCGTCCACGCAGCCAGCAGCTCTGCGGTCATCACGGAAACCCATATTACCTCCTTCACGGAGCATACAAGCTGCCATGAAAGTTGCATCATGGCATACAACTTGTTCACGGGTGTAAGTCTCACTGAGGTTGGAGTTCACGCATGTGCTGACTGAACTAGAAATCCGACAATGAGCTGGCCTGGATGTATCAACAGCTAGACCGTCAAGAATCGTGGACCGCGTATGTAGCGAGGGCATGTGCGGTGGTTGTACGTTTTGTTACAATAATGGTAGCGGAGAGACAAATGCCCAAAACTGAAAGTAGTGGATAAGGAAAGAAAAAGCGAGCAAGACATTTGCGAAATGAAAACGGAACATGAGACTCGTACTCGATGTCCACACCATATGAAACATCGACAAGAGCGAACAAGACATTTCAAAACTCCAGGGCCAATGAGATGCAATCAGCTCCTCGCCTGATATGATTTTCAAACACATTTCTTAAGTGCCCAGACATTCGTGTGGGCAGCCGTCATCCATGCGCCGCAACGCCATACAATCGTATCAAATCTCACAAACGCAGCTGTGCATCCAGCACCTAGCCGCTTAACTTCGATGACCGTCAAACCTCACGGACCCTGAGCCTTCTTCTCCGCGCCGGTTCCATAGCCAGCATCGATCTTCGTCTCCTCCATCAACTGCGTGCTATACACATGCTTGAAATCCTCCTCATTCCAGCTCTGCTGCCTTGCCAACGCCGACAAGCTCAAACCCCGCGACCTCGTCTTTTTGATCGCGTCGCCCTGCGCAGCGCCAACGTGGCCGTAATTCAACGGCACGACACCCTGACCCGGCGGCGGAAACGGCGTGTTGGCTGATGGCGGCGACGCAACAGTGCCAGCRCCAGTGATGTTCTCTGATGCTTCGGTTGTAGCGGATAGATCTGATGATACAGATGATTGTTGGGCCCTGCGCAGCGCGTTCTCGTAGTTGTATGAGCTTGTTCGCGGGATACCTGGGCGGCGATACGCAGTCTGGGCTTCGGTGAGGGATGGATCGGGGGCAGCCGAGTCAGTCTGGGCTTCGGCGTTCAGAGTAAGTTGGGCTTCGGCTTCAGAGCGAGTTCCTGGCGTCAGGCCCGAGGGTGTGGCGACGCCAAAGTCGCTGTCTGAGGGCGGGAGGAGGTTTGGGGAACTGGTCATGGTTGCTGCTGGGATTAGCAGGTTGCCAATAGTGGGGAAGGCTTGATGTCTTGGGATTTAGGAATGTACCTGAAAATCCAGCAAGCAGGATTGTTTCAAAGGACTTCTGAGATGCCTTGGCGTATAGGTTGATTGGTGTTGTAGTACAAGTGACGTCTCGCTTGTGCAATATGTGGTTCTCTATTTGTTTTGCTCAGCATGCATTCAGGGTAAGTGCTGTCGGCCTTTCCCTCGGGTACACCTACTCTTTCTACCAGTCGGTCAAGTTGTAGGGATGTCGTCTTTCTCCGAAAATCGAGATAAAGGGTCCGGTAGGCGTGACATTGCGGCTCCCTTTCTATACTATCTCGCTAAGGGTATGATGGCATTGCTTGGCGAGTGACGTCGCGGTGCAGATCGCTGAATCCAGGGTCCATTCTGCGGGGCCCTTTACCCAGTGCGGTAGATTTTACGGTCGTTCTATCGGCGATTTGCTCGATCTGGGAGAATATACGGTTTATCTGGCATCGTTGGGGCCTTATTGTGAGTTCACTGTGCGCGTTCGTGCGGCTCGTTGTAATGGTCGAGATTATGCATGTGATGTGCGGCGCAAGCGAATTGCAGACAGAGTTGCCGTAAGATGTACTCAGGCGAGGAAAACCAGGACATGCCAGAATCACCGGGCCGACAATATGCAGCGAGTATTCACACGCTTGAGTCTAGATGTGATCTGGCAATACGGTCTTTCATTTGCCGATTCGATCGTGCCGTTTGAAGAATACCTCTCGTCGTCCTTAGTCTTGCTCCAGGCTTAGAAATGTATCCACCTTCAAGTGAGCCTTGCTGTGATATAATAGACGGTCAGATGGGCAGTACACTTCGTATACAAGCTGTGATCTCTCTGCGCCATTGTTGCTGCCTCATAGGCGGGGCGGCCCAACGCTTGCGCCGCGGCGATTCAAGTGCGACTTGTATCACGCTGCGCCCCAATCACTTCTCTGTGCGACGGCAATATCCAGTGACAATCACTCTGCAACATGTATCCTCCATGATAGGCTGACGACAAGGCAGCTTTGGCTCGCGACCTCGGGAGCGAGCTGCGTACGGCATGGCCTCTATTCGACACACCAACAAGGCTGTGCATATGCCGGCGCATCTTAGATAGGGTTAAGGCCTTCGTCTAGTGGTACTAACGGGGCAAAGTGAGGCCTTACTCTGACACGCATCTTGTGAATCTGGCTCTCCCGCCATTAAAACGCACATTTCCTGCAGTCTTTCGGTCCCTGATCCACTGCCCGCAACGTCGTCTTCTTACGTCTCATCGCCATCGACGAAACACATGGAGGCGTTGGCAGCACTTGGATTTGCGTCCAATATTGTTCAATTTGTTGACTTTGCAATCAAGGTAGTCTCTCAGACGATTCGAATTCACCACGCCAAGTTAAAAGTCGATCATGATGGGGAGGTAGAGACCGACCTCGACGAGATTGACGTTCGCATCGAGCGATATGTTGCGCCCCTCGAGTTCAATACCGCAGTGAAAGCGTATTTAAAAGAGAGCACTGCGGGCAAGCCACATCTCACTTTGAACAACTCAAAGGGAGGACTGCGCGACAGAGCTGGTCCACCTCAACTGCACAATCCAATCGTCGGAAGTTCAGCGAAGTACTCGACCGTAGAGGTAGTCTCCGAGTTCTCAATATCTGACAAGGAAATTACTAGAATATGTATCGAGTGCGAAGATGATGCGCGCATGCTTCGAGCCGCCCTGAAACGGCTTAAGCAGCATAAAATGCCACGTGGATTCATTTGGAACAGCTTCGCAGAGGCTCTGAAGTCGATCTGGAGCGAGCGAGAAATTCAAGTAGTGAAATCACGATTGGAGGACTACCGGCAGCGAATAACTGCTCTTCTCATTGCCTCAGTTAGGTAAGTCGTAGGTGGTCCAGTCTGATCCCGACAGCCCCTGACAGCAGCAGAGAAAAGGTGGAGGCTTCGCGCATACAGCAAAATGCAAATCATAAGGATCTCTACGATTCGACGAGGGAGATTCGCTCGGAGTTGAACCTGCTGTTCGGTGCCCAGGAGGAGTGGAAGTCTGAGGTCTTGGAAGCGGTTCGGAACAGTCGTCAGCAGCATGGCACTATCGGTACTCCGTACCACCCATTTTCTGCAGCGATACATGCCGAAAAAACATCCGCAGAGCTGCAAAAGTTTGACATCAACTTGCGCAAATGGATCAGCTTCTCCGAGATGGACATTCGGAGTGATAAGATAGTCAATGCTTACGAAGAGACATTTGAATGGATTTACCGCGAACCTACCGACGACAAATGGTCTAACTTCACGAAATGGCTCGAAGATGAATCCGAAGGGCTATACTGGATCACTGCGAAAGCTGCCGCAGGCAAATCGACCCTTCTCAAATTCATCCACAACGACAAACGTACAGCAGATCATCTGAGAGTGTGGACAGGACATAGGAAGCTGATCAGTTGCGACTTCTACTTTTGGCATGCAGGGACACAGATGCAGATCTGCGAAGAAGGTATGCAGCGGACGTTGCTTCATTCCGCGCTCCTGCAAGCCCCTGAGCTCTGGGCTGTGGCGTTTCCCGCGAAGATGGAAGAATTGATTATGTTCGGTGATCCTTGGAGTACCCCCATCACAAGTGCGGAGGCTGAGAGCGCCTTCCAACGACTCATCCGTGGCGCAGGCCAGGAATACCGGCTTCTCATATTCATTGATGGCTTGGATGAGTTCCAAGGCGACTACATTCACCTACTCTCCTTCGTCCGAAGCTTGCCGTCCGTTGACGTCAAGGCCTGTGTGTCGAGTCGATCTTGGCCTGTATTTGAGGACGGCTTCCGAATTTGCCCAAAGCTACGACTTGAAGACCTTACGGATGTGGACATTAAGCTTTACGTTGCCGCCCAATTCGCTGGAAGTCAAGGCTATCGCGAACGTCGGAAGGAGTCACCAGATGAGATTGACAACCTCATTGCCAGCATTGTTCAAAAAGCTTCAGGAGTATTCCTGTGGGTCAAACTTGTGACCGAATCCCTCCTCGACGGTTTCACTAGCGGAGACCGACTTTCGGAGCTACAAGAACGGCTCGCTGAGATTCCTGTTGATCTGAAGGATTTGTTTTACAGAATACTTAGTCAAGTGGACGGAAAATACCGTGAAAGCATGTCACAACACTTTCAAATTATGAGAAACTCGACTATACCACTCACAATTCTGGACATGAGTTATGCGGACGATCCTGATCCGGACATAGTCGCAAAGACGCCTCACAACTATCGTACCCTAGAAAGCACCGAAGCTCGTGCACGCACGATGCAGCGCCGACTGAAAACGTGCTGCAAAGGCCTCCTTGAGGCTGCTTCTACGAATGATGAACCGTTTGCATTATCCACTGTGGCATATCTTCACCGGACAGTGAAAGATTACGTCGTTCGCCCTGAAATATGGTCACAATTTCTGAGCACGGCGGGCGACGACTTCGACATTCATTCGCGCTTTTACAATATGCATATGATACAGGCCAAATCTCACAAAGACAACCAGGCGCAATTCAGAGTAGCGATTATATCTGCAATCGACCGCCTGAGTCTTGCTTATCTTAGCAATGAGAGCGGAGTACCCTTGAAGCTTGCAAGGCAAGTGGAGGAAATTGGCTATGCGCATGCTGGTCAAGAACTTCTTGACAATGGCCGGCATTGGCTGAGTTTCACAAAGGAAACCAGAATAAATACGTCCTTTGCACACCTCGCGATGCAGCAGCAATGGCAAGAGTACGTGCGGTGGGCTGTCAGTTTGAAGCCATCTTTGGTGTCCGAAACCCCATTCGACCATGAAAAGTACTCTCTACTGTTACTGATGGCTACTCTGCGCTGCCACACTGCCTGCGCGAATAGTGTGACAATCTCACATCCTGTGTCATGGCCTCCAAGCATGGACCTTTTCGTCATGATCCTGAAGAGCGGCGCAGATCCAAATCATCCAATAGGAGGCGCATTGCTGAACCACGGCAATATCCATGGAGACTATACTGCTTGGGGCGTTCATCTACGAGAACCAAACCGAAGCTCACCAGTCTGGATTGAAATGAGTTCGCTTTTCCTCGAGCATGGTGCGGACCCCTTCCAGGTGCGCAAGGACGCAACTCATCTGCCAAAATCGATCATAGACTTGGCGCAGCAGAAGGCAAAAGAGAGGAAGGAAGAGGCGAGGCGGGCAAAGGCAAAGGATGTGTTTGGGTCGATTCTTAAGGTCGGGAAATGGCGGGGTTTGGCGGGCCCTGGAGTGGCGAGGACGCGGTAATCAAAGCGTCAACGCGACTTTATCGGCTTGCTTCATCCTTAGATGAGGCACCTTTTCAGCACAATATTCAGCAAAGAATTCGTCACCCATTCACTATGTGTTGATTAGCTTATCGATAAGCGCGCTTACGCTTGCCCAAATTGTGCCGGTCACCTTGCATTGCTCCGCCCCATCTTGCCGACACGTTGGCGACGCTGGGCGAAGGATTCGCGAGGCTTGGACCAACGCGCAGTTTCATCATCCTGCTGTTCTGGCGCCAACGCTTGCCTAACATGGCAATATTTTTGGGATGGATGAAGATGCTGAACGCGAGGGCATTGTTCGAAACCTCGCTCGGGATGAGGAGTATATAGATGAACCTAGAACGAGATTACAGCTGCTCGAACATTCTCCCTCTGTCTCATCTATCTCATTGCTTTATACCCAGTCCTGTACTTTTGTTATTGCATCTCGACTTAATTATTGTCCTTCTAAGATCTTTGACGCGACCGCAATGGCTTCTGCTGATATTGCGAGAATTGATGGAACGGCTAATTCGAAAGCCGACAAGGAAACACAGAATGAAATGAAGAAGTTACAGAGGAGAGAGAAAGAAAAGGAAGAGAAGCGCGTCAAGGAAGAGAAGAAAGCCGAAAAGAAGAGTGCAAAGAAAGAAGAAGAGGAGCAGAAAAGGAGAGGAAAAGAGGAAAAGAAGATCAGATCAAGAAAGGAGAATGCAGAAAAGGAAAAATGGGCAAATATTGAAAAGAAAGATGATGACATTGTCGTCGACATCGTTAAGTCAACTGCGGCAACAGTCGGTTTCGTTTCCGAAATTCTCCACCACCAAAAAGACAAGAAACGAGCGAAGAAGCAAGTGGAGGCATTACGCAGCAGCACACAAACCGTCGGAATATCACGGCATAACGGTCTTAGCGCTCCAAACGACCCAGAATTCGAGGCATCGTCTAAACACCAACCCCAAACAAACTCTCAACAAAATCCTTCCAAACTGTCCGAACGCACCGACGACCTGACCTCCGCCTTCCTCACGCGCTCGTGGACCTCGATCCCGATGACTGCTTCACAACAACTGCCCCTACCAATCATCATCCCTCAACGCCGCCCCATGACCCGCTCCCGCGGCTTTGTACGCGCATACCCGCCTCTCCTCGCGAGCTACAATATTACCGAAACGATATTCCTTTCCTTCATCGACACGCTCAACACCGTCCTCGCGCCCAACGGATGGTACAATCTGCTCAATCTCGCAGATGTACCAGGCCTGTTCATCCCAGAACCAGCGCTCATGCTAGTCGGCGTAGCGGCAGGATTAGCAGCCGAAGTGGGCATGGAGGCGCAGAGTCGGATACAGGGAGCGAGATTCTTGGAGAGGGTCAATAAAGAGTTTTGGGCAAAGATAGGGCTGTGGTGTGGGATTGTTGGGTGGAGAGGCGATGGAAATGGGAGGGGAGAAGGAGCAGGGTTGGATGTTGAGATTGGACGGGGCGGGGAAGAAGGAAATGGGGTAGTGGATGTAAAGAGTGTGATGAAGAATTCTGTCAAGGAGATGAAGTGGGATGAAGAGCAGGCAAAGAGGTTGCAAGCTCAAATGCAAAGGAGGCTGGTTGCGTCGAGTGGCGAGTTTGCGTGTTTGGAAGCGGCGCCGTTGGAGTTCCCTTCGTCGGGAGAAGTAAAGACTGTGGAGGGCGATACAAATAGTGGGAAGAAGAAGGGCGCAATGAGTAGAGCGGGGCTGTGGCTGGGCGAATACATGGACAAGCATGCACAGGAGAAGTGGAGAGAGGAACACGCGGACCATCCGACCGCAGCCATGCTACCCAAGGCTGAGTTCAAATCACGATATTCGGACCGAAATCACGCAGCAAGGAGCGGTGATCTGGGAGCACTGTTCAGTGGTGGTGAATGGCACTTTACGAGTGATAGGTCAAAGAGCTCCGGAAACCGCGAGGAGGCAAATGGAGTACTCAAGCCCGGGCAAAAAGACGAGTCGAACAAGACCTCAAGGCCGGAAGAGACGAATGACAACGACAAAGACTCCAAATCGAAGGACACGAAGAGAAAGAAGGAAGATGGTGTGTCGAGGACTGTTGCTGGTCTGCTGGAGAAGGTACGCTTCTCGGCCTATATCAATCTGACTTTTGCTGACTTGTGTTTCAGGACCATCTATATCTTTTGATAACCAATCTACCATCCATGGACGATGTCCGTACTTGAGAGGTGGGGATGGCCAAATATCGGACGACTCGAATAGTAAAACATGTCGCTACAATCGCGGTTAGTCGACCAAAGGTCGCTTCAGCACAACTCTAGTCTGTCACATTTGGCTAGTAGTATAGACTCCCAACATATCGTTCAATAACCTCGCCACCAAATTTCTCCTTGCCTGCATTCCTCAGTCCTTCCGCAGTGTCCGGCTCCGGAACCCAAACCTTGCCAACTTCACAAGCGTAGTATATTCGACGATACTGGGCATCCTCGGGACTTGCGTCGCCAACTGATGATGCTTTCTCAGGCGCAGCGTACTCAATGTGCAACCTCCCGGTCTTTCCCGACAGCTCCGTTTTGATCATGAAATATTCGAGCACCGGCATGTTCGCACACGCCTTGGCGAAAGCAGCCAAAAACGGGTCGAAAGTCTCAGGATCAGGGTGCACTCGGAAGTCGGTGTAGTTGTATTCGAGGTCTTCGCCTCCAACGATGCCATTTCCTGGATCATCATCATCATGGTCAGATGGGCACTGCCCCGTAAAGTACCAATCCCCGGACGGGGCTATCATGGCAAGATCTATGTTGAGGGACTTCAGGCGCGGCCAATAAGGTGCCAAAGCATCCTTCTCGTGAGGGGATGGCCAAAACAGTGTTGAGTCCAGCAGTGCGTTCAGAGTCAGGGTTGTGAGGTTTTGTGAGAATGTTCGAAGTGCCGCATTGAAGGGATCGAAGGTATACCCTGTTGGTATGATGCTCGGACATATGCGTCTCTGATCGAACGGCATGTCGTGATAAAAGACAATGTCCGCGGCGGAGAGTGCAGGTAGTCGAATGTCGTTCAGCCGATCGGCATATACTTTTCGATATCTGCCCGGCGTCCTCACCAATATTGCCAAGTCACTGTTGTTGAGCTCAGTGTCTGAATCTGAGTCTGGGGAGTCATAGTTCATTGCGTCGTAAGCATCTCTAGCATCGAGATCGTAGAAGTCCCACTCCACGCTTCTCAAGTTCGGCAGTGATGCTGCGAGTTCTGGTGCTGTGGAGGCCATCAGTTTTCGAGCTCCATTTCCTCCGACCCACAGACTTATTACGTTGGAAAGTTTAGGCAATTTTGTAGCGTGCCGGAGATGGAGCAGTGAACGCTCCCAACGGTCCGAAAGGATATCTCTACGCTTTCTTATGGCGATATCGTACATCAGAGTGTCTCTTTCAGGCCCTGAACCATGCATTCGGAGATCTGTAGGCGACTCTGAAGAATCAACGTTCAAATGCAGCGCGTTCTCTATGCCGTCATTTTCCCATCCTTTCAGTACCGCAAAGAGGTCGAAGATGGCTTTGGAGAACGCTTCGTCGTTAAGAAGCTTTTCTTGACGTGACTCTTTCCGTGCGCACGCTTCGTCCGAGTATGTAGGTAGTATCGCAATAAACCTGATTCTTGCTAGATACTTGCGCCGGTTGCCCGTGACCATTGATTGGAGCACGCTCAGTTCATCACTTTTGATTGCCAAATCTCGAAAAGTAATCGTCTCGACTGCCTCCTTCCAAAGTCGGTTCAAAATTGCTAACCGCGGGAACTGCGAGGGCTCTTCGCCAACCCTGTGAAACTGTCCGATCGCGGGATACCATTGATCTTGGCCGGGATATCGTTCGGCGAACCAAACAATGCGATTGATCAATTCCTGTGGGAGGTTCTCCATGATGCAATCGGGATGTGTTGACTGAATGAAAGGATGCGAGGGGAGATGCACGCCTGAGTGTAAGCATGTTAGCGACGCGCTAGGACTGGCTTGCATTAGCGTCAGACGCTCAAGTAAAGAATCGTCGGAATTATTAGACTTGTCACCGGGCGTTCTACAGTAGCTTAATGAGCTAGGCTGGGGCCAAGTTTTGCGAGGCCTGAAATGACATCTTGTTTGCCCGCGAGGATTCCTGCAAGAAGTAGTGTTATACTGTATGTGATCAAGATCTTTGTATATTCGTCCCCGCAATGATTTCTTTAACTCCAGAATGCGTAGTGCCATATTCTCATCCCAACTACGGTGCCCGAGGACAAGGCAAACAGGCCAAGACGTAACAGGGCTAATTTCGCACTCGAGCATTCTGCCAAGAGCAATCATTGGAAAACAGCCTTTCTTAATCAGGATTCGAAGTGTATACTGAAACTGGAAAGTCACCCATATCTCATTCCCTTCCCTCATCACCCACTTACGCAAACAGTTCCTTATTCTCCCCCACCCACTGCCCAAACTTCGTCCCGCCACCCTCTTCCTTCAACCACTTGCTCAGATTCCCCACTGCCTCACTATACCATGGCTCCTTATACAAATCCGACGTTCCCTCATGACTCTTCCTCATGCCGTTCGCAATTGTGTCCAAGACCGGGCGCGGCATAAAACTCAGCCTATCTTTCCACCCCTCCTCATCCACCTCTACAATCTCAACGTCCTTTCCCAGCACCTTTCCAATGGTACTATACGCCTCGTACTGCGTCAGCAATTCAGGGCCGCAGAGGAGCACGTGCGATTCCTCGGGCTGCTGGATGAGCACTTTGCTAGCAATGGTCCCAATGTCGGATGGGGCGATGAAGTCGTACGAGGTTTCCGGGTAGAGTATGTGGACTTTGCCTTGCTTGATGTCATTCACATACCAGAGGACGTTGGTGTTGAAGAAGGCAGGGCGCACGGCTGTATAGCGCAGGCCGGAGTCGCGCAGTGCTTCCTCAGTCTTTGCGTGCAAGGCTGGGATGAATTCGACGTGATTCTCTGGCTGAGTTGGATCGCCTTTGACGGTGAAACTGGAAAGTAAAACAACGTATTCGATGCCAGCGTCCTTTAGAGCAGCGAACGCGGACGTCATATGGTCGGGCGATTGGTGTAAGACATAGACGAAGGCTGCTTTGGCGCCTGATGTTTGTACGGCGGCAGTGAGTGACTTTGGGTCTGAAAGATCGGCTTGGACTCGGGTGAAGCCGTCTTGAGGGCTGGAAACGCCACGAACAGATTTGTTGGTGTCGCGCATGGCAAGGTAAACATGTGCGCCCAGACGTTGCGCAGTTACAGCTGCGGATGAGCCGACGCCGCCTGTAGGGCCAAAAACAAGAACTGGGGTAGGCGAAGACATAATGGCGGCGAAGTAAATGATGCGAAGCTTGAGGTTGATAGCGAGGACAAGTTGCCCATGGTGTCGAGATGGACGTGGCTTTATATCAGATCGTAAGACATGCTCCCTTGCGTACGTACGCACTTGTCCATCTTGACTTCTAGAAGTGCAGAGCACCGACGGGGCGAAATGTGACGAAGCTCTATAAGCCCATACGAGGGGAGGTTAGCTGTACTGAGTAAAAGCTCACACTAAAAATAGTCGGGAATTGGACCCGCTATGCCACCTTCCATACGCTGTGAGGACGCCAGGGGAGTCGTATAAATCAGCGTCGGGATAGGGTAGAAGAAGATGATGTTCATGGCGGGCCTGAAGTTGCGGGGTTAATTGCATGAGCCATGGATCTGATTACATCATTATATGTTCTATAGCTTCAACATACGCGTTCCGTGATTTTCGTCCGGCCAACCACAAGATCCACACTCTCATCGCTTTAGTCCGTATCCACTATACAAGTGCGAATTGCGGTTAGAGCAGCCCAAACACCATCGCGACCAGGCCTACCGCGCCGGTCACAGGCATTACGCCAACGGCACTTGCTGCACCGGTCGACTGCGAAGCTCCCGTAGCAGATTGTGTTGGGCTTCCACTTCCAGCAGCGGATGTCGCTGATGACCTTGCCACGCTACCTGTAATCGACGACGCTCTGCTCGACGCAGCACTTCCCGAGCGTGCACTCGTCAGCTGTCCAACGGACGCTGTAAATTGTCAGCCCCGCTTTAGTCGCCTTAGGTCCTCAAGTATCGACTCACCACTCCCGATGTTTGCCACAATTGTAAAAGGATTCTGTCCAAGGCTCGTTGCCCAGCATCCCAAGTAGTTCTGCCCGCTACTTGCGCCAACCGTTGGTACCAGAACAGCAGTGTTACAATATCCTTGATCACAAAACAAACTCGTCTGGCTGGCGAAGAGCGTCCCGGCCGAGCACGAGGACCAGAAAGTGCAGCTGGCGGATGCGCAGCATTGCGCGAGGGAACCGGAGCGCGACAGCGTCGCTGGGAAGTCGCAAGAGCGTGCGTCAGAGACTACATGGGACGAAAGTGTTAGTGCTGAATCATGCGGATTAAGACGAAAGCATGCGTTGCTCGGTGCGCGACTGCGCAATGTCTGCGCGATAATGGTAAATGCATTGCAGCTTGGATGACTTACATGTCGCAGCACTAATGTACCCCAAGAACGCAGGGTCACTATTCTGCCTCTGCGCAAGTTCCGCGCGTGGGGTAACTTGTGGGTCAGCGGCCGCAGCCGCAATTGTGACGATGCTGGCGGTGGTGGCGATGAACTTCATCTTCAAATTACGCAACGTTCTCCACTATCAGGTACACGATGCGACAAGTGGACAAACGAGTGGTGCGCGTCCAAGGGGGCGCGCTGGGATTTATTTATCGATCGGTACCTGCAGCAGCCGCGGCCAATGAAGTCATTAACCAGATAAAGTTTAGCCACTGGCTTTGAAATGAAGAAGGAGCCTTGACCGGTCGCCTAGCGAGGGCGAAGGAAGGGAGCCGAGTTGGCGATGTACTGATAGGGCGAAAAGTGGATATTACTGATAGGAACACTCGTATTGGGAGTAGGAATCTGCTGTACAAGAATAGATACCAAAGTACACATGAAAGCGTGCGCATGCTTCAAGATCCAAGTCACGATGTGGAGAAGGCAAGATCAACGTGACGCGACCAGAAGCTCCCTTTGTCGCAAGCGCGACCGCGCAACGTGATTCGATGCCAGTACAACACCACTTCAATCCCGTTTCTCCGATGCAATTGGCACCTCGACACCCTCATGACTGGGCGCATCGCTCACTACACCCGATCGCGTCATTCCAGGTGTCGCAGCTCCGTACCCGTTCAGGACCATCATGTCACCCTCGACATCATGGAAGTACTTGTAATCCAAACCCCTAAGCTCATCGTCCTCGGTGGCACGGATATGGCACCCAGGAATCTTGTTGATGATGAAAAGCAGGATGATCGAAATGACGAAGGACCATGCAGCGCACGTAGTCGCAGCAGCTAGTTGGAAACCCATCTGCTCCCAGTTGCGATTCCACCAACCGCCCTTGTAGGTGTTGCTCCTGCCATCCATCGCGGGGACATAGTCGGCAGCGAAGAAGCCAGTCAGGATATCACCAACAAATCCGCCCACGCCATGAATCGCGAAGATGTCAAGGCCCTCGTCGATTCGGAGCAGGTACTTGTACTTCACGGTGAAGAACGAGCTGCAGGATGTAAGGGCTCCGACGAGAGTGGCGACGTAGATCGGAACAAATCCGGCTGCGGGCGTGATACCAACAAGGCCGGCAATGATTCCGGAGCAGAATCCGATGATGGAGAATTTGCCAGTGTAGGCGTATTCCAGGAGCACCCAGGCTATGCCACCTCCGCAAGCTGCAAGGTTGGTGTTGCAGACGACGTAGATGGAGCGGATGGAGAGATTGGCAGTCGATGCACCTGTCATGATCAGATTGTGGTCAAAGTACAGGCTGTGTAGCAGTGTTTTGAGGCTTACCATTGAAAGCGTACCATCCAAACCAGATCAAAATCGTCCCAAGACCAACCAAGAAGGGGTTGTGAGGCTTGAAGTGCGGGATTTTGGGATGATGCGACTCTTTATGCGGGTCGGAACGTGGACCCAACATGACCGCCCAAGCCAGTGCAGAAAAACCAGACGCGATATGCACCGGTCCTGAGCCCGCAAAATCATAAACACCCAGCTTGTAAAGCCAGCCGCTTGGGTTCCACTCGAAGTAGGCGAGGACATAGTACACGAAGGTTGTCCAGCAGAGAAGGAAGAGCATGGAAGGCCACAAGCGACCGCGCTCGAGCATAGCTCCTGCCAAAATCATAGCTGTAGCCGTGACGAATGTGAAGCCGAAGCAGGCATAAAGAATGTCCGGAATATCGGGGTTGGCAAGTGATGGAGCGGCCAAAGTGTTGTGCAGACCAGCTTTCGACAAGTCTCCAATAAAAGGACCAGTGGTGTGTGATTGGTAGAGAGAGTATCCATAAACCCAAAACTGAATGCCAACGGCGCATGCACAGAATAGCGACTGGAAGATCATTGTCAACGCGGCTTTTCTTCTGTGCATACCGGCATATAGGAAACCGATGGCTGGTGTAATCTGCCTATTTGAGGTCAATTACTGCATCAAAGGTCTAATGCAAAATGCCTACCAGCACAGCACAGAGCTGACCAGCAGCCAGCACAAGTCGCCCTTGTCATAAAGCGCATTGAGATCCTGGGTCATGACATCACCGCCATTTGGATTGACACTGTAGTCTGGCCACTCCGTGATGGGAGTGGGAGCTGGAATATCCGCCATGTTGGCTGGTGGTCGTGGAACAGGAGACTGGTCAGTATTGTCCTGTGGTGCCTGCAGAAGCAAACCGAAACACCATGTACCTGGCGCAGCACCGCGCTTATATCTACGGTGTACATGTCTTATCCACGGGCTCCGGGTACGCACGTTTGCAACTTCTCGCCGGGTACAATGATACGCAAGGCGCTGAGCCCGTCCAATGAAGGCGTGTCCGGCGCTACACAACCGCCATGGGAAGGATTGCAATACCCTGTCTGGTATAGCGACGTAACGTCCAAGTGCCCTTATCGTTGCGCGTTCCCCGGAGTCGAGGAGAGGAGTGGGCCTTGCCAAGAAGGCGGACGGCGGGACGTGAAGCCAAGTCGTGTATCACTTGGCAGAGATAACGAATACGTGGGGAACGTGGGAACGTGTGTGGACTTACGACCGAGCGCACGGTACAACAAGATGTCAGATTGTCTTTGCGACAAGGTCCCAGCACTTACGCATGCCGGTTGAAAGTGTCTGTTGGTCCATGGCTTCGGTTTCCACCCATCTCCTTGCGGGCGGACCAGCGTGCACAAGTGCAACGTCTTCGGCCTTATCGCACGCGATCCTGAAATGATAGGCATGCATAGTCAGTCTGATGTGAGTAAAGACGTGCACCAATGGGTCGAAAGAAGCGACATAATCCGCTTTGCTCATGTCCATGTTGCCAAGCTGCAGGCTTGAAATGTACTTCAGGGCCGAGGCTTTGCGCTGGGCGGGAGTGGTTGTTGGCGTCGACAACGTGCTCTGCGGGAACTGCCTAGGGTGGCACAGTTAGCTGGTATCCAATGAAGGCGATAAGAAGAGCCGAAAACACAGCCTATCACCGCTGGATGCTGCACACCCGACCAAATGGGGCAGCATCCGACCAGCCACATGGGAGCATGGCAATCTGCGGTCCAAGCGTATGCTTCTTACGTACCACAGTGATGCGAGCAGACCCTAAAAGATTAGCAGAGATATCAAACTGGGTAGTCTTGCCTACCTTTGCCGGCCTTTGCTCGATGAGCCACTTGCTATGCCCCTCTGCAAATTGTAGTTCGACCAAACAGACGACCGATTGTTCCTCAGCAGCCTTCTTCTTCGCCACTTTCTTCGGAAACAGGGCGCAGTATGTCTGTATCGACTTTACACTCGCAGACACGTTCGGCTCTGGACTAGTCGCCTTGCGTTTCTTGGAATCACTGTCCTTCTCGTCCTCCGTATCTACACTCGACTTTGGTGTACCGATAGCGAAATACGAAGATAGCGTGTTAGACTGCTTTACGTTGCGCTTTTGCCTCTTTACGGCTTGCTTTGGGGCATCGTCCTCGTTCTCCACTTCAGCTGCAGCGACCAGTTCCTCGGTATCTAACGGCTCGCAGAATGTACAGGCATCCTCGATGTCCGGAACCGAAGTTGGCGCCTGGCGCTTAGCAGATAGCGCTTTGCCTTCCTTGTAGGTCCTGCATGTTGCTTGAATCGGACACTCGGTGCACTTTGGTTGCGGCGTGCAGATAGTCGAGCCCAGTTCCATCAAGGCTTGGTTCCACTGTCCTGGTGTTGCACTCGTGTTCGATGTGTCTGAGACATGCTTAATCAAGCGGTCCGCTTCGTCCCAAAGCATGTCAGACGCTTTCTTGTCTTTGGCGTCCATGTAAAGACCAAGTTGTCTGCTCAACACTCTTGCAACGTTGCCGTCAAGTACGGGTTCAGCTTCGCCAAAAGCGATGCTGGAAACAGCACCTGCCGTATACCTGCCAATTCCAGGGAAGTCCTGGAGCTCTACCGCCTTGCTAGGCAGTGAACAAGACGCACCGGCAGCTTTGGCAATCATGGCTTTGGCGCCTTCGTGAAGCCGTGTTGCGCGAGAATAGTAACCCAGCCCTTTCCAGGCCGCGAGAACATCCTCGTGGTCGGCATTGGCAAGATCTTGCACAGTCGGCCACTTGGAGATCCAATTGTTGAAATACGGGATCACCGTGGATACCCGTGTTTGCTGAAGCACTATCTGATGTTAGCCTCTGATATGAACTAGTGGCATCGCGCGTCCGGTGCACGTGATAGCGTGTTCTCGCATCCATCGTACTTACTGACTTCACTGACCCAAACCTCATACGCCCTCTTTCCCAACACCACTCCCAACTCCTCTTCCCTCCCAATATACTCCTTTGGATCAACCCACTTCTTGCGCCAGGGCATACTTCTTGTCTCTTCTACGCCTTCAAACCAGCTCAGTAGCGCGTCGCACGACTTCTTATCATCAAGAAGCAATGGGTAATGATACGAGGCATGATGTGCGCGTGATGGTGGGAGAGCTGTAGGCTGTGGAGATGTCGGAGCTGCAAAGCCAATTTTGGTAGGGATATGCTTTGCGGATTTGGGAGTCTTCGTTGACGCGGATTTCGCTCGTGGAGCCATGGCGCGTCGTAAGAGAGCGGGCGCGATGAAGACGCGAATGATTGCGAATATGGTTCTGAGGATGTGAACGTCGCGTGGATTGTGCAGCTTGAAGGGGTTAATTGAAGTGGAGACGCGCCGCCGATCGCGCTAGACACGCGAACTAGTGTGATCGGAACGACCTGTCATCTTTTCGTCGCAGATTGACTTCCAAACACGAATTATACCCTTTCTAAATGTTTTCGGACATTCTACATAACCTTGCTTAGAATTCATCGAAAAGCCCGGAAATGCAGTAAACCACACCCCTTCACGCATAATCATGCCAATGTCTCCAATCACTCCTCCACCACCACCTCCGCCTCGCATCCGACCTGCACCTGCACGCTTGCCCACCACTCTGTCCTCTTCCCGCCTGAGCAAAACCATACACTCGAAAATCAACACCCTCCAAAACCCCACACCGCTCTCCCAGCCTCCAATCCCCAAGCCCTTCCACCCTTGCTACCTTTTCTTCTACGGCACCTTGCAAGACCCCGACCTCCTCCAGCACTTACTCCGCTTACCTGCCGCGCCAATCCTTGTTCCCGCAACGTTGTCTGGCTACGAGGTGAAAATGTGGGGCATGTATCCCGTGCTCGTACCTGCATTTATGTCTGGAAGCACAAAGGTAGATGGTGTACTGTGGTACTGTGAGAGGGAAGAGGAGTTTGATAGACTGGCTGCGTATGAGACGGGTGCGTATACGTGGTGTGAATGTGAGAGTCAAGTCGAGGTTGCTGGTGGTCAGGAGTTTATCAATTGTGTAAGGGCATTCATTTGGGGCGCGGATGTAGATAGCTCGGAGTTAGAAGAAGGGTCATTTGATTTCGTACGATGGAAGACATATTTCAAACACTCAGTAATCAAGCAAAGCGAATGCGAAAGCGGTGATTCAAATTCTCCAAGCAAAAAGACTTCAAAATTTGGGTATTAACTTCGGTCGCGCCTTTTATAGCCCCATGAGCCAATTCATATAAGCACTTTTCCCAATCCCTTATGACATTCTGGTGTCCCCTGACGTATCAACCGCATATCCAAAACCCTAAAAGCAACATCACAATGAAGACTGGTGGTAATACATCAAGAAACAAAAAACGTGTAAACGCAACATGATGAAACACACTGGTATCGAGCGCCGTGCAGGTCCTGCTAGGACAAATGAAAAATATGGTATGGCATGACATGACGGCGTGATAATCCTATCTCCGGTACCTGAGACTGATCCTGGAACCTGGCCAAACTCCGTACCATAAAAAGGAAGACGAAATAAGCAATATCAATACACTAGGAACATTAAGCTGAAACTCCTCTTGGCGCAGAGACTGGGAGAGCGGGGAGAGGGGCGGTTGGCGGTGGCGCAGGTAGCGGCATGGTGGGTGGTGGAGCCGGGAGTGGCATGGTTGGAGGCGACCCAGAGGGAGTCATAGTCGAAGGAGGTGTGGGCAATGGCATGGTTGGTGGCGGCGGCGGCAGTGGTAAATTGGGTGGCAGTGTTGGGAGCGGCATGTTTGGTGGTGGCACAGGTGGTGGCATTGCGAAGGATGGCGTGCTTCGTCGAGGCGTAATGCTCTTCTCCGAGGCTAGGGCTAACGATCGCAAAGCACCCGTGCTCGGGCTCGACTGCAACACAGGTGGTTCGTCCGCAGGAGGATTCGATGCCCGCCGTCCAGGCACAAAGGAGGGTGTTGAAGCAATAGCCCGCACGGGACGTGTGGAGGACATAAGAAACGGTGCGGGCGTGGTACGAGTCTGAAAAGAAGTTGGCCGACGTGACTGCGTTGCAGAAGTGGCCGACTGAGGTGTGTCTGCGCCAGACACAGGTGTTGTATTCGAGGATGCTGGCGATGGTCGGATTGGCGCGGTCACAGAGCGATTGACATTGACATTGACATTGAGACGAAGAGGAGCCGGCCCTGTCGGCGGGTTGAGAGACGAAAGACGTCGCGGGATGATGTTAGCTAGGTCGGCGTGTTGCTGCTGAGGCCTGACCGGAAAGGGGCGTAGGTATGGTTTGGGGTTGGCAGAAATGCGGCGTTGGCTTCTTGGATCGGAGGTTGGCGAAGGTGATGCTGCAGACTGCACAGGCACGGGGTTCCCAATGATCGATTGCCGCGCGGCAGAGGGCGGAGGAAGAGGCGCCGGCTCTTTGGGTGGAGGAGAGACCATATCTCGTCGGGGAGGAATACTGTAACTACGGGTGTTAAACCTGACGGGACTGTCCTCCCGTGTTACTGCTTGCGCTAGAGTAGAAGTCTCCGTTTGAAGTTGTGGCCGGAGCGGATGAGTGGCTCCAGCAAATGGCATGATGGGACTCTCGACTGCTTCCCGCAGGTGAGTCGATGTTGGCGCCTTGATGCTCAGAGCGGAATCCACACCGTTTGGTCGATTTTCACCCGTCATCGTTGGCGAAGCCGGGCCATAGAGAGAATGTCGCTGTCGCTGAGAAGAGATTGCGACAGGTGGAGCGAAGTGCTCATCCGTCACTGGCAAGGGCTGCATCGACCTGCGTCGAGATGCGACGCTGTTGTTGGGATTCATGTGGAACGACTTCAGAGACATGGCGCTGCGAAGAGGTTCCGCTTCGGCAGCAGAAGCAAAAGCCTCCTTGAGTGGCGAATGAGGGGCTGGCGACGATTCCCGTGAGGTGTTTCGTGTGCCAGGACCCGACAGCGAGGTTGCCGTAGACACAAATGAAAATCGCGACCGACCTCGGAGCGATTCGAGTTGATAATGATCTTGCGACATAGGCGTCGTTGCAACCGACGAGACGTCAATTGACTGGCGCGAATTCCCGTGCCGGAAGGACTGGCCACTGGATGATTCGGCAATGCTCGTCGTGCGCTCACTGCGATTGGACTCCCACTCTGATGCCACGATTCGAGGAGATCCATATTGTGACTGGTGTGGAGAGTCCACTGGGACAATTTTGCTAGGTGCCTTAGGGTCACGCTGCACAAGATACCGGTGGCTCGTGGTGTCGGTGGACTTCGTCTCCCTGGTGTCATCCGTGGAAGACGAGGCTCTGCTTGACTCATCTTTGACCTTCATTCCGCCTTGGTTGTCGATCTCTTTTCGCACCACGGTCATCCATTCATCCATTTCTTCTGCACTTTCCAGGACTAGCAAAAAGCTTGCTGCAGCTTTCTTGACGGCCGCATTTTGTGACCTTAGTCTCGAGAGAAGTGACTTCTGCGGTCCAGCTTCGATAGTACCATCGTCGAGGGCATGACTGGAGATCTGCAGAACCCAATGCTTCCCAGGAATGAGGTCACATGCAAAGGCTGCGGAGTCCTTTCCCAGCTTGAGCACCTTTTCCGGAAGTCGGTCAAACGAGCCATCTCCCGCATATTGTAGGACATAACCAGCAGTGACTAGGATGTAGATCTTGTTGACTAGCTCTGGAGTGGGAGGGTTAAGCACAGAATTTGAGATCAGTCGTCGGTGGGTCTTTTCCAATCTTTTGGCGTCGCCTCCATCTTCCGCAATAACAGATAGGTCTCGAACACTATCCATTCTCTCTCGGAGCATCTCGGCCTGACGTCTCTGACTCTGCGTCCTCATCAGGACCTCGGGAGCGAAAATACACGCTTGCACGGTGGCATGCTTGATCGATTGTGGGAAAGCCTGGAACAGTGGAGGGGGATCCCAGCTTCCGAATTCCTTTTGCGGCGGTGGTGGACGCATGGACTGCCTAAACATTTGACTTGAACGAGATCGAATCGTCTGCTGAGCGGGAGGCGACGGATTCTGTCGCAGAGCAGACTTTGGTGCCGAAGATGATACTGAGGGTTTTGGAGGGGTTTGTGGTCGCATTGGTACAGCAAGACCGACCTCGGTATGACCCCGAGCTCGCTCCACCTTGGGCCGGCTGAAGAGGCTGAATAACGACATTTTCGAGGCCGAGCGCTCCAACTTTGGGACACTAGGTGTGGGCGAAGCGTCTTGAATAATAGAGGCAGTCCGTCCGGTGGATGACGACGATCTCGCCTCAGGCTCCCGGAGGTTGGTGGTAGATCGCCCGAATCGCCATCGTGAAGTCGAAGGTGGTTCCTGGGCGCGAGCTCGTATTGTACTGACCGGATTTATTCTTTCCGGTGGCGCACTGTACGTAGCAACGTATATTTGAGAGGAGGACAAGGCCATGGCGGCGTGCGTGTCTACGTTACGCCAGCAGGGTGCAATGACTTGTCAAAGAGTGCCGTTGGGGTTGGCGGGTCTATTTGAAGCCGGCCAGAGATTGGGCCAGAAAGGTGCAGGCAGACTGGGCGCACTGCGATGCGTAATGGCAATATAACAAGGTGACAGGGAAGGCTTGTTCCTCAGACCAGGCGAATGGTTTTGCGTAGGATGCGAGTAGGTCCAGCTCAGAATAGGCGTCCGGATGATGAACGATCGCAGAGTATCTTGGGTGATCAAAGCGTGGGTAAAGAGCGTGGTAGTTGGATGTTCAACGAGCGTGGTAGCCAACCGGCTATACTGCAGCAGCGGAAACGAATATCAAACGAGAGGACAGGACATTGGCCCCTGGTGACGGATACCCGGTGCACTTGAGGACGCAGCAGAAAAACGACGACCACAGGTGAAACACTACGACGTCGTTGACAGAATCGCGAAGGGAGGAGGTGCGAGGCCTAGCGGCCACAGAAGGTGGGCAGTCTAATGATGAATATCGACAAGGAGCAGCCCCATGCTCGACGCCCTGTGTGACTCGGATGTCGCAGGGACTCCCAGGTGATCCCCCTATTGCTAAGAAGGTTGGGTGATTGTGATGGCGCCGCACGCTAGGCCCAGACCAGTGCACTAGTGCCACGGATGGCTCTCCCGCGCAGCGCTGGCGTGTTTGAAAGCCGGAACGGTGGACGATTACTCGGCAATAACGTTCGTCCAGGGATGCTTTTTGCAGTGTGCTAGACGGCTGGCCTCAGGGTCGAGGAAATTTGGCAAGCGGGCGATGTGTCTTGGGTTGAAAGTCTCTGCAAACTCTCGAAGTGCCACCGAGGCGTTGAAAGCTGACGCCCAACGTTTCGAAGGGACGCTCCCGGCGCAGGCCAACGCTCGGCAATTTGGTGTTCCCAGCATGGGTAGTCTGGCACGACTTTGCAGCGTGCTTGTCGATCAGGACGCGTCTGGAGCGTCGCGGGGACCGTTCGCCGACCTCTGGGCAGCAGTTTCACGACGCTAGAGACTATCGATAGATTATCAATCTTGCACGTTCTGCGCGACCCTCACAGCGTGCGCATCTCCGCGTCGACTCGCATGGCATGACAACACGCAGTCGCACAGTGACATTGTCCACATCGCACTGAGTCGTACCGAGGACGACGAGTGCTGCAGAATAAAGACGGTACCACACGACGAGTCTCGCAGCAGTCTCAGCGTGACAGGCGCGGCGACGTGCAGCAGCATCGATACCGGAAGAGTTGTGCGAGCCGTGCGTGCTGGGATGGCACGCCTAGCCCTCATCACGCGGGGCAGATGTGCGGGAGCGCATTATTGGGGCGCGTGAAAGTCGCGTGAATTGACGTGACGGTAAACAGACCTTGTGCATTTCGCGTCGTCGTGATAGCAGCTGGCGAGAAGCAGATGGTACCTGCATAAGTGCGGCCCTTGTGTCCTTTTGGTGTAGCTCGGGTGCGCGTCATGGCGGGGTGAGATGGAGCTTCAACCTAGGAAGTCACCCCACCAGCTTCACGAGATCTGAACAGTTTGCTGGGTCACCCGCTTTTCCTATGAGGATTGACATCATCTTCTAGCCTCTTCTTTTCTGCACCTCACCCCACCTGCCAAGATGCCCGACATCAACTCACTGCCGCCCTCTCCGCTTGCTTCGCCCTCAGCTTCCAACGACACCTCCCGCAACCAGTCGCCCTCAGCCACACGCACCATGGCATCTCCCTCGCCACACTCGCTAGCCGCCACTGCTGCTATGAATGCCGGTATCCAGAATGAAGAGACTCGCCGGTCCTCGTCCGGTAGCATGCGAAGAGAAGTCGAACGCGCGCGCCGCCGGTCGAGTATCAGACTGAACCTCAACCTTAACGACCCCTCCGTGCCAGCACCGGGCGAGATGCAGCGGAGCCCGTCCGCAGCCCGCAGTAGGGGCCTGCCGCAAAGTCCGCACCATGAACGCGCGCCTAGTCTGGGCGAGTTGCACCAAGAGCTAGAGTATGAGCAGGAGGGCCAGGTGGTATGGAATGCGGCTTCCTCTTCGGCCTGGACACTACTGACGTGTGACAGAACCGCCTTCTCAATATGATCCGTCAGCAACAGGCTCAGATCTCTACACTCCAGGCCAACCAGCAGCAGCCATCGTCATCTGCTGTGGATGATAGCACCCCCACCTCTGAACGTTCCTTGTCTCTCTCACACTCTGTGCATCCGTCACACGCCGCCATCTCGCCGCTGCCCATCACAAATCAGCCGCGCTCGCATTCGCCGTTCGGTATAAGCAGAGGTAGCATCAGCCGCCAGTCGTCGTTTGCCGACCGGTCACGCGGTGGCAGTCACACTGGCTCACCAGCTCTGCGGCCAATGTCCGGCCAGGGCGGCGTCTACGACTACAACGACATGCTGCCTGGTTCGGCAACAGGACGGGACGAGAGCGCATTCTACCAAGCTGAGACACAGAACTTGACGCGCGAAAACCAGATGCTTAAGTTGCGGATACGGGAGCTCGAACGCCAACTAGCAGACATGAATCCAACAAGCCCAGTGACCCGCTCGCCAGTCATTCACTCCAGCCTCAATCCGCTGGCCAGTCGCGAGAACACTGAGCCAAGCACCAACCCCGCGCCACCCGCATCGAACGAGTAAGAGGAGTTCTTTTTCTTAGTATTTGTCTCATGGCGTTCTCCAGATAGCGGTATCAGACATGATGAATGACGAGCATGACTTGCATAAGCACGGCGTTTAGGATACTACAAAGTGGGGTGTGCAAATCTCATCAAAAACCTTGTAGCCACAAAATCGATCTCGAATTTCAAAGTTTAACTTTTCAACGTTCTTGCACACGGGCCGAAGCTGGGGACAGGCATCTTCGCTGCGGTGTCCCAGGAGGGTGCACACGGCCCATGGAACATCGGTCAAGGATGTTGTTATGCTTGACTGTTGCATACGAGATTGCGATGTGGTATCGCCTTTGCGATAGGCGTGCGCTTTGTCATAGGTTGAAAGTATATGATTGTTTGGTAATGATCCTGGCGAGTTCAGTGCTGAGTTGAGATACAGACTGCACTTGCAAGTCTTTTCGTCTCAAATCGAGCGCTGCACAAACGAGGATATGCAGAATACCACATGGTGCTGACAAAGTCGTGCAAGATATGCACAATAAATCATCAAATATTGCCCACCCACACCCATGAAAGGGTGAAAACCAATATTCTTAAACCCCCAGTTCGTCCCGCGACACAACTTACAAAGCAACAAGGTTACAAAACACAAAAGATTGTGCAAGATTGTTCCAGGATGAATAATAAGCATAGGCAACGGGATTTGCAATTCAACCTACGCCATACCCCACCGCGCTCAACGCAAATGATACGTTTTGATTGTACAGTGAACCTTGCTGCGTAGACCTGAACTTGATGAATCAAAGTCTGCTTACGCCCGTACGCCTCCGAACCATGCATACCCGCTTTCAAAGTACCCTAGCACACACTCACGAATCCGTCAAATATCGACTATGTCTACTCGTCTTCTTCGACCTCCTCGACGGTCGCTCGTTGTGGCGTCCGTTGCACGAGGGAGCCTGCGGGTGTAGTTTCTGAGCCGGTGGGTTGCGGGGCGGCCTCGACTTCTTGGACTGGTGTTGCGGTACCTGGGAGTGGTGAGGCGCCGCCCTTTTTGCTTTTCTTGACGGGGTGGCCATTTGCGGCTGCTTTGGCTGCCTGTTTTGCTGCTTTCTTTTCCTTTTTGGCGCGTTTCTTGGCCTTGATGTCCTCGGGAGTCTGGAGGAGAGTCAGTTTCAGTACGTCGAAGATAAAAGAAAAGTGGAACATGATTGAAGGGGGTGTGCGAAGTAAGATTCAAGGGGTGGGGTTGACTTACCTCGTGCCATGCCCATAGTGGTCTGAATGAATCGAAGAAGCCCACGTCCTCGAATAGATTGGGGTACAGCCAGAGACCAGGCGATGCGGCGAACATGGTGATAATGAAGAGAATAAGGCGCACGATCGCCATGGCGAAGAACAGACCGATCAGGCCAAGCATGCCCATACTACAGTACCAGACGCCCTGTCGCAGCACAAGAGGCCACAGCGGGAACAGCACGATCGCAATGACTGCGAGCAACGCGCCGCCGGCGTATACCTTCTGCTTCCATTGCGAGCCCTCGTACAGCCAGATGTAGTAGTTGTCGTCGTTTGCTTCCTGGTGTTGCTCAATCTTGACGTCCCAGAGGCCCTTGACGCGCTTCTTCTTGCCGTGGTTGTGTCCTTCATGGCCGGGTGCGTCGCCGTCGATCTTGGTCACGCGGAGGGCGAGCAGCGAGAGTGGAAGCAGTTTGAATGCGTTTTCGGCAGAAGCGCGGTCGTGCACTTCAGGCAGGAGAGGATTCTTTGTGCGGGCTTTCTGGTATGCGGGGGACTGAAAAGCGCGGATGGCTCGCTTGACTGTGGAAAGTCAGATTTTAATCTATCATGATTATGACCTTGACTTACCTCTGAACATGTCCTTCCGCTTCTCGTCGTGAACGACTGTCCGAGGCTTCAAGTCCTGTGTCTTCAACCAGTTGGCGACCGCAAGCGCTTCCGGCTTTGGTGGTCCTGGCTGAATCGGCTGCTGTTGCTGCTGCTGCTGAGCTTCTTGTTGCGCCCGCATTTGCGCCTGTTGCTGTGCCATGGCCTGTTCCCGCAGTCGTTGAACATATTCCTGAACTGAAATCCCGAGCTTTTCGGCCTCAGCTGCGAGTTGCTGTTGGATCTGGCGGATCTGTTCGGGGGTGGGTTGCTCTCCATTTGGTCCTTGGATGTTGATGGGCACGCCTTGGACAGGCTGAGGACCACCTGGGGGAGGCCCGCTTGGAGGTGGTGCTTCCATTGTGATTAAAGTTTAAGGAACTTTGGGCACCAGAAGAAGAGGATGTGAGATGCGTCTGCGCGCGGACGAAAGAATAAGGAAAAGAAAGTCGACTCTGAGTGTACCGTGGACTTATTGTCGGAGTCTCCACTAAGAAGCCACATTGAACTTGTCCAGCAGCGGGGAAAAGTATGACCGTAGCCGCAGTTAGTCTCATGTGGCCCGTGCCTTCTGTTCCCAAACAAAATCTCTTCGAACTTTTCGACAGCCACCACACCAACACCACCACGAGGACTCGAGTGAACCACAGGTACCTGGATGCCAACATGACCACAGTGTTCTTGTGACTAGGTCCTATGTTCGGCATTTCTCAAGCTCTCACTCTGCTGCGCGACCGCAGTCTCACCTTGCCAGCATTCCGAACTTTGGCCTCTGTTATCAGCATTTACATGGAAGACCTTCCAAGAGAAGCAGTTCACGCACAAGACAGGCGTCATTGCTTTGACGTTGTTTCAAATCAAGTACGCCGCACCCCTACATCGCAGCCAACTCCTAGAGGATCTATCGCCTCACCCTTTTGGTTTCGAACATCGAGGCGCGGGTCTCGATTGCATCCTGCGGCAGGGCGCTTGGGAGGCGCCGCCTTGTGCTGCATAGGCGCATACAGTATACCTGACGTAGTACTCATGCAGCGAACATTGCCGGCACTTATTGGAGTGAAGTGCAAGGTCACTGGTTGCAAGGTTTAGGTATTGTATTGTGTGCATTAGTACTTGGCTGTCGTCAAACTGAGCCCACGCGTGACATGTCACTTCACCAACACTCTGGCCCTTGCCTGCTGTCTTCGGACACGACCATGGTATAGGCCTATTTTGGTGTGAAGAAGATCAACGACCTCTTACTCACCGCGGTAGTCTCGCCTCCGGGTTTGGCTTCAGCGGTCCATAGATTACGGTCCACATGCATCCACATATAGAACTAGTCTGACAAGAATAATCTTTGTGCGTTTCAGACGTCCTCGTCGTCGCCCTGTATTCACCGCTTTGGTGATCGACGTGCACACTGCAGCGGACGTGAAACACTGCATCTATTGATGACATGTGCGCACTTGGCGGTCCACAGTCGTGTTCGTGATTCGCGAAGGACTACGACGGTCTACGACGGTCAGCGCGTTCCGCTGTCAAAAGCAGCTGTAATCTAGGCCAAACACAGGGCGCTCAGGCGGCGTGCCCTTTGGAATAGGTGCATACCGGAAGCGACAGTGTGGGCAGATAGCTGGGATGGGCTCTGCCACTTCGACAAAGAACGGACATCGTTCGTGCATAGGATATTGCGGCACACGCATTGACTGGCCTCTTGGGGCGTGATTGGCGCTGCGGGCGATCTACGACGTTGGAGGGACGAGGGTGTCTGCAAGCCACCGTCTCCGTCGCTCGCGGCTGGAGTGTTGCATGTCCTGCCGTCCCAGTGCGGGTGGCCGCGTGAGGGCACAGAGTGCGAATGGCCATCGCGCACACGGTGTTGATGCTCTCCCAGCTTACTGGCGCGGTAGGCTAGCAATTAGACAGGCCGCTTGGTGGTTAGACAGGAAGACCGCCGCAACGATCAAGCCCTCGCTCAGCCCAGCGGGCGCCCCAGACGAATAAGCCTGCATTCAGCACCCGCCTACGGCAGGGATGGGCCCAAGCCACCATTGAACGACTGTTGGCTGTAGAGCAACTCGTCATCTGCGCCGCTCGTCCCGCTGTGAAAAAGCACCCAGCGCCCGCATCGCTGCCAGTCACCCACTGGCCCTCCGATCTGGCCTGTCTACGCCGCAAGGCTTGACGACGAGCGAGCGTGGTCCGCTATCCACTGCGCCCTGCTGTTCGTATCACGCTTATCCTGCGAAACCCGCCGTTGTGCTCCCTCAGCACCCCAAGCTCCCGTCTCCCGCGACAACACGACCCAAGTGCGCCCCGAATCCCGCGCAAGGCCGGCGCTGCATCCGCCAGTGAGATCTGTAGTCGCCGTTGGTCGTCCTCCTGCGCGCGGCTCTGGTGCATGCCTGGCCGACATCATACGTCGACGGCCCGCCCTTACTTCAACCTCGCGCTGACGCCTGATTCCTGTCAGACCTCAACCCGCCACGTCTGCGACAGCTCTACCACGATTGCGCGCTCCGATACTGCTGCCACAGGTGCCCGACGCGACCGCCTCCTCTCCCATATCTACCGGGGTCTCTGCTGGTACATGCCAGCACAGGGACACCCGGTGCGCAGGAACCCTTAGTCACGATTAAAAAGACATGTCAATCGTAGCAGACAGGCGACGATTCCGCGAAGGCATAGGCACCAGCCGGTCTTGGTGAAGTTGTGCAGTGGGGTCGTCACGGACTACGACCCTCACTAACAACGACCCAAAGCGACTGGCCCACCTGCTACAGTCTCCTACAAAACTGGCTTGACGCCTTGCACACGCCCCAGATCTGTCTGGCGGCCTCCCCACCATGACTATGGTTCGGCCATATCCCCCACAGCCGCAGCCACAGCCACCGCATTTCTCTACCCAAGGACCATACAACAACCCTCCTCCCGTACCCTCACACGCCTCGCTCCTCCGTAATGCCACCGGCTTCGAGGGGCGCAATCTCGCCCAGCATCCTCCTCCGCAGCAATATGCCCATCCGCTGTCAAGACACAATTCCTACAACTCGCAGAGCTCAGATCCGGGCGGCGCATCAAAACCGCCAGAGCACATGCTTCGACGTAAGACGCCAAATGGAATTCTAGCAGCCGCATACGATGGAACATCCGTGGAGCACACTGAGAAGCCACATGCGACCAAGCACATTCTCCTACCAGTGACGGCCGAATCAAATATCCCATATGGCTTCAAGCAAGACCTTCCGCTAAGGTCGCCCGGCACCAGCCGGCAGGATGGCTCGTCGGACTGGAGCCCAAGTCTCTATTTTGAGACGGGATCTGGCAAGACTGGACAGCATCTGCCTCAGATCGACTCCATGTTGAACCAGATACCGCCATTGCAGCCACTTCTACCGTACCAGATGTACGCGCAGCCATACGGTGCAATGATGGGAATGCCTGGTCAAAGTCCGCTTGGACCGACCGTCTCCAACGACCAAGGCCCATATGGACCGTACTGGCCCGACGGCACCTACACGCCGTACCAACCTGCCGCGATGCGTGACCCTCGCTTCTTGCACCACCAACGTCAGCATTGGGGCCATCCGCAACACAGCGCGTACATGGCTCACGCATATAACGCGTCTGTGGCACACATGCCTACCTACCCTCCAAGCCCATACCAATTCAGCCAAGGTCACCAACATTACAATAGCTATCAACGGCAGTCACTTGACTATCAACCATACCCACAATCGAACCAGAGTTACGGTTCGGACTATCTGAACAGCTCTATCAGATCCCAGCCAACTCCAGGCACTCACGATATTCTGCACTCGGGACAGACCACGCCAATAGCCACACAGCCTTCTGTTGCTACACCTCTTGCCGAGTATGGCCCACAGTCTATCAACGGTCAGTCGCGGGAGAAGGTCTTTGCCTGGGCGCACACTGTGTACGTGGATCTTCTCCGATTTCTCACACATACTCGCAAACACTCGCACAACGCGCATGGACGCGCGCCGTCGAGACCGCACATATATCCCAAACCTCCACGACAACCCGGTGCAAACCTGTCAGATTCTACCAAAACTTTCAGCTCCCCAACACTCGAGCGACGGTCATCCCATTCTGGCGCCGAAACCAAGAAACGCCCAACTATGGCCCACTCACGGTCATCGTCAGCATGGTCCGTGGGAGGGAATGACCCGTCAGGTCAATGGCCGACTTGGCAACAGCTCCCTCAACAATCATCGATGCTACCACAAGGAGCAGGCATGGAGCCTGCTCGTACTCTCCGGCGCATGTCCGGATCTGTTGCAAGCGCCACTTCGAGTCTCCGTTATGACATACCTCCAAGCATGACGGCGGCGTCTGCACTGGAGGCTATCACCAGGCACTGCGAAGAGAGCAAGTGGAATTGGATAGACGGAATACTCTTGGGCGGCTGCTTCGCATACGCTCTGGGCGACTATCAAAAGGCTCAAGATTGGTATAAGCACATTTTGACATTGGACAAAGATCATGTGGAGGCAATTTCCAATCTTGCAGCAACCTTACTAGCTCTTCAGCAAAAGCGGGAAGCCGAAAGCCACTGGAGAAAAGCCGTCAAGCTGCGGCCTAGCTACTTTGAGGCCGTCGAACATCTCATCGGACTGCTATGTAGCGACCAGAGAGGCAAGGAAGCTGTCCAAGTCATTGAGGATGTGGAGCGATCCCTAAGGTTTGCAAGACGAGCCGATGCTCTACGGAATCTGGACATTCAGAGCGAGCGATCAGCCTCAACAACGAGCGAGTCACCGAGCCTTTCCGAAGCGTCAGATCGACCAGTATTCGAGTTCGAAGGCGATGACGAAGCGATTTTCAAGGATTTGGACGAGCTTCCCGGTTCCGATCAACCAGGGTTTGGATCCAGCGGATACGCGATTCCAGGATGCGACAATGGCCGAATACTGGCCTTGGTACATGCCAAAGGCAATATGCTATACGCCTTGGGAGACAATGCTGGCGCTGCAAGAGCATTCGAGATCGCCGTGCTCATTGGCGCAGGAACCCATATCAATGGAATCGATGGACTCATCAAACGCATCCTCTCTGTGGTCGGCTACGACAGCGCTGAACGCTCACCTGGAGGTCGTAGAGTCCCACCCTCCACGGATCCGATTCTTCTACCACCGGATTCAGCAACCAAGACCGCCCAAATGTGCTTCCCGCCTCACGGTCAGTTGCCAGGTCTCAAGCATGTACCCAATGATGGAATTGCTCGGAAGGCTGCCATCTCTACCACAAGTAATTCCCTCCTTTCACTGGCGAAGATATTTCAAGATGGCATGGCGACCAGCTCGCCAAAGGTTGCTATTTATTCAAGCAACTACGGCGTGAGGGAGATACTAGCGCTCTACTACCTCTCATTATCCTTGCAGCCAAGCCCATCGACCGCCAACAATGTCGGAATATTGCTCGCCAGCGTGCAGCAGTCAGCGCCATCCAAGCCTATCCCAGCTTCACATTCCATGTTCCACCCGCAGATTCCGGGGCTAGTCCCGGGAAGTGGTGTCGCACTCGCACTCGCATATTACTACTATGGATTGCAATTGGATAAGCGCCACGCACATCTCTACACTAACCTTGGCAGCCTGCTCAAGGACATTGGTCAGCTGGATGTTGCAATTCAAATGTACGAGCAAGCAGTACAATGTGACCAGAATTTCGACATTGCCTTGGCCAATCTAGCGAACGCAGTCAAAGACAAGGGACGAATCAGCGACGCTATTTTGTACTACAAGCGAGCCGTCAAAGCCAGTCCTGATTTTGCAGAAGCTGTTTGCGGTCTTGCGAATGCACTGAACTCGGTATGCGGTTGGAATGGCAGAGGAGGAATCGCTGATGAGCAAGGCGCGAGAGACCGCTGGCACGTAGATGAAAGTGGCATGTTACTGGACGCCAAGATTCCGGGTGCCTCGAGTTCTGGTTGGATACACAAAGTCGTCAAACTCGTGGAGAAGCAACTTGGTGACGGCGAAGGTTGGGGCCGAGGATCCATGGACGACAGCTTCATTCGCGACATCGTCCGACCGCTAGCTCTAACAGAAGGCAGTGCTCAAGAAATCAAGGAGAAACAGGAAAGCATGAAGGGTGTACTCGTTAAGTGGAAGGGACAAAAGTGGGAGGGCGCTCGTGTGATCCGCCTCGTCGAACGCGCGATAAGATGGATCACATGGCAGTGGTATCAAGACCGGTACATCAAGCAAAAGCAGCGATCCCCTGAAAGCTACAAGCGACCTCAGCTACCCGCAGCACTAGCAGTCCCTGCTGCGCCGACAGTGCTTCCATTCCACACCTTTACCTGTCCCATGTCAGCGAAACAGATTCGGTTGATCTCCCAACGGAATGGTCTGCGCATTTCTTGCTCAACCCTGAGGGTGCCATGGCTTCCTCCAACGGTCTACCAGCCACCAAAGCCTCCCAATCCATATCTGAAAGTCGGCTATGTCTCATCGGATTTCAACAACCACCCTCTGGCGCATCTCATGCAATCTGTTTTCGGTCTCCATAATTCGAAACGTGTCAAGGCATTCTGCTACGCAACAACAGCCAGCGACGGCTCCGAACACCGCAAACAGATCGAAAGAGAGGCTCCCGTCTTTCGCGATGCCAGTAGCTGGTCCGCGGAACGACTTGTCAGCCAGATTGTCGCAGATGGCATTCATGTTCTCATCAACCTGAACGGATACACCCGAGGAGCTCGCAATGAAGTCTTCGCTGCGCGCGCTGCGCCCATACAGATGGCATTCATGGGATTTGCAGGAACTCTAGGAGCTGAGTGGTGTGACTACCTGTTAGCAGATGATACTGCCGTACCTCCCGATACTCTGCGACAATGGCGAAGGAACATCGATCTTGAGGACACTCTCGTAGATGAGAACAGTGGAGGATCAGATGACAACTGGATTTACGGCGAGAATATTGTCTTCTGTAGGGATACTTTCTTTTGTTGCGATCATCGACAAAGTGCGCCCGACTCGCAGGGTCGTCAGCCAACTTGGGAAGAAGAGCAAGAGCGGAGGTGGGCTATGCGCAAAGAGATCTTCCCAGATCTGCCAGACAGTGCCATCATCCTTGGCAACTTCAATCAGCTCTACAAGGTATGTGCAACTGTGACAGACGTAGAACCAATTGCTGACTTTTCTTAGATCGAACCGACGACCTTCCGCACTTGGCTTCGTATCCTTGAGCGTCTTCCCAATGCCATCCTCTGGCTGTTGCGCTTCCCAGATCTCGGAGAGACCAACCTCAAGCAGACTGCATACATGTGGGCTGGACCTGAGGTCGCAAGCCGCGTCATCTTCACCGACGTCGCACAGAAACACCAGCACATCTCCCGAGCTCGCGTCTGCGATCTTTTCCTCGATACTCCCGAATGCAACGCACATACGACCGCTGCTGACGTGCTCTGGTCCGGTACACCACTTCTCACACTGCCACGCTACAAATACAAAATGTGCTCGCGCATGGCAGCATCGATTCTCAAGGGCGCGCTGCCCAAAACCGCTGATGGCGCCCAAGCGGCCAAGGAATTGATTGCGATCAGCGACGAAGATTATGAAGAGAAGGCTGTCCGACTAGGCAGCAATTGCAAATACATCGGCCACCGTCCCGCTGGGCGCTTGAGCCAATTGCGACGTATGCTTTATGAATCACGCTGGACGAGCCCACTATTTGACACGAAACGATGGGTTCGAGACTTGGAAGAGGCGTACGAAATCGCCTGGAAGAAATGGGAAAGGGGCGAAGGGGGAGATATTTGGCTAAAGCATCGCCAGCCTACGCCGATCGTCTGAGCATACCTTTTGGGATAGAGTTGTGTGGCACGAAGAGGAGGGGACTTTGGATTTAGCGAGCGAGCACAGCTGCGTTGTCGAGCAAACAGATACCCCATCTGTGGTCTTGAATATCTTTGGGCCACTTAGCACCATCATTTATTGGAGTTCTTTATAGGAAGGGGTGATGTTGGATGATGAGCATTGGTAGCGCGTGTCGGTCACTTGTGAAAGTCATGCATTTTCTTGGGCGTTCATTTTGGAGATATTCTTATCAAGACTTATATGCATAATGCACTCGCATTGTTGTGCTATCATCTACCCTATCTCTTCATTACCTCTTGCAAGAGTTTACGTACCCCTCATCGGTGCTTCTGTTCCTTTCATCACCCTTATCTCCCCCTCCAAGCCTCCTCAACAATCTTCCTCGCAGTCTTCGTCTTAAACCCCACCTCTCCACCCTGCAAATCAAACACGCCCTTCTCCATCATAAGTCCAAACACAGCCGCCATCCCCACCACCATCTCCCTCGGCAAAAACTGATACAGCGCCTTCTGCCCCGGTAATTCCGTAACCTGGCCCTTCTCCAAAGCCTCGACACTATCATAACTCACGCTGAACTTCTTCCCCGTCACATCTTCCGCAATAGCTAGGAATTCAGTCCAGGACACTTTATCACCGACGATAGTACTTTTGTCCGCCCACACGGGATTCGGGAGCAAAGTTTGCGCGACGTACCGCCCGATGTCGAATGTATATGTGAATGCGATGGGTGTGTTTCCTGACCCGGGGATGGAGGCGTGGGCAGACGGGATGTCGAGAACGAGTGGGAATGCGCCCAGGTAGGTTTTTGTGTGCGGGATGCCGAAGTAATCGAGGAAGAAGCCGTTTATGACGGCGGTGTACTGCAGGGAGGTTTTTGAGAGGGCGGAGATGAGGGCGAGTTTTATGTTGGCGATGGGGAAGAGTTTGGCGACTCTGGGAGGGGGTTAGTATGAGGACGAGGAGGGCTGGAGAGATAGCTAGATTGATGGTTGAAGGGTGTTATGGAAGTTGGAGTGAAGAGGTCTGGCGGAGAGACATACTCTGGTGTATACTTGATGCCCCACAAACTCGGAATGTATCGCTTCGTCACTTTGGATTTGTCGGACGCTGCGATCAGCGCGAGTTCAGGGTCGGCGGACATGGACCCCGACCCGATGGTGGAAACCAAGGTGTCTATGTGGTTGGACTCGAGGGTCTTGACGATGCCGTCGATGTCGTTGTAGTCAATGGCAAGGATTTGGGCGCCGAGTTCTTTGGACTTTTCGGCGCTGGCCTAGATAGACGTGAGCTTGGGTTCGATGCTGGGTTTATACATATATTTTGGATCATGTTCTTTACCTCACGACCAAGGATGTAGACAGTATAGCCTCCATGAGCGACGAGTTCGTCGACAATGGCACGGCCAAGCTTGCCTGAGCCTCCTGCGACGGCGACGACTTTGGATGCCATGTTCTATGATAATGGAAAGGAGAATTTCCTTGTGTGAGATTGAGATGAATTGGTGCTGGAATTGCAGTAAAGGCCCAGATGATCCGTCCACTTCCTGAAAAGCCCAACAGTATATATACATCAACTCCCAGCACTCGGGCTCCATACCAGAAAGATACCAAATGCAATTATGTCATCCACCACGGATGTCCTCCCTATCCGGATTTCTAAGCTGCATGTCCGATACAACGGGCGAATCGTCTCGGGCCCGAATCTGAGTAGATGGGACCAACTTCAGCATTCAGCATACGTTTTTCACGCCTACTCATGCGGTTCGTCCGTGTTATGATCTTATTAGGAATAGTCTACTCGGTTGCCCAGCGGGCCGTGGAGTAGTCGGCCCTTGGCGACGAGAGAGCTTACAAAAGCCTGGCCTAAAATTTAGCGTGCGGATGCAAAGAAATACCGCACATCTAGGAAGCCAGAGTCCAACGAGGAAAGGAAGAAGAAGAGACGTACGATTCTGGTTAATAACAAACTATTCGCTATCTTCGATCTTCTCTGAGAACGAGTTGCAACTCTCATAGCACAGTACTCAGTGATGTCCAAACGGCTTTCAGATGATTTCCCAGCCCAAACCTGTCTTGGTGTGCGGCATCTTTTCGTCTCCGCATGCTTATGTATAAAACCAGCAAAAACGGGATATATTCAAACCCTTCTTTAATATTGTATAGAACCATCCTATACCATATCTAATCCGAAGCGTCGAAATCACACATTTGATGCTCTTAGCTGCGGCTGGCCATTGTCCTCTTTTTGTCTGTCAACTCCAGCCGGTCTGGATTCCGCATGCGCAACAACATTTGCATGTCGCAGTCATTGATGACCTTTCGAGCCCTCAATTTGGCTGTCTGCTCAGTCTAACCGCCTTTCTTTACGATTGTGAGCTTGTGGTCTCGCATCCGTAGTGCAGGCACAGCGACGGATTCGACCTCGGAGAACTTGCGCTCGTGACAGTTTTCACGGGCCATCGCACCATGAGAAGTGAGTATATCCTACAGGCGTAACGAACAAATCTCCACACACTGAAGAACCTTGTGTTCTCACCCTTTTGTTTCCAGACTGAGATGTACGCACGAATGAAGTCATCACATTCCCCTTACTGGTATTGCCCTGCTCCAATGCGGCCATTCCTCTGCCAGCCTACGCTCCACATGGTGCTTGAGCCTGGCACCCGCCTCTTCGAAACCCGGAGGGCCCCTGGAGGCAACATGAGGATGATAACATTGTCGAATACGGTCGATAGTGCATTGTGATACGGCACTGCAACACCCGCGTATCTATTGCCACAGTATGTGGGCTTAATTACGAGCGAGCAACGAAGATCAGCGGCAGCAGAAACGTTCAAGGAAAGCGTCCGCGTGTCTTTTGAGAAGCTCCCAATGCACTACTCGTATCTTTGTCAACCTGCAACGTTGAAACATCTGGTTCATCTAATTAGGAACTCATTCTACATGAACTTCATCACACTCTCATCGAACAAGGTCGCGAGGATTTTGCGATATCTTGGTCATTCGTCAGATCTGCAGTTGAGGTGCATGAGCCCCAGACTTCGAAGAGCTCTGCGACAGTTGGCTCTTGCTCCTTGGACGAGCTGTAGAAGCTCATTATAGTTCTCTTCGGTGAAATTGACTCAGGTCATCGATTCAACATATCATGAATAGCTTCTGAGTCGCACATTTGAATGTGGATGCCTCGCGACGGATGCATGCCCAGATTGGACCATTCAGGTGCGAATCGGCTTGTGGAGGAACAACCGGCCGGCGCGCATGTAGCGCACGAAACTTGGCAGAATTATTGGCGGAAGGAGATCGATAAGCTTGAAGATATGCGGCTCAATGACCATGAAAAGAACGTTGAAAGGTTCGACTGGAGCGCGTACGAGCGGATTGCTCATGGATGAGGCGCGCTTGTAGTAGTGTTCTAGTCATACGGCAGTCCATACGGAATACAATTTTGAGAGAGCCAATAGAAGTAAAATTATGTTCAACTGGGTGTCGCCTTTGCTTGTTGAAAGTTAAGAGCAACTTGCGCAACATGATTGTGCGTTCAAATTGCAACAGGCAGCCCTAGGCCCCCGATACCGTCCTGCATGGCACATGAAATGACGTGGGCCCGACCGATGACAGCTTCGTACACCTGCTCGCATCTATGCAGATGCTCATTGAGCTTAATTCGAACAGAATAGGTAGGTGTCTGAACGTGCTTAGATAATATTGATGTTGAGCTTCGGCAGCCGACGGACTTTTCCAAGGTGGGTATGGATGCTACCTCCAGTGCTGTGCTGTGTGGATCGTATCGTCGATAGAGCCTTACTCAATCAGAAAAAGGCTTACATCATGGTAACGAATGAGCAGATGGGGCGATTAATCGCAATCGAGAGCCAAAATCTATCACATGCAGCATATTCGGAATAAGGCGCTATACGCCTGTGTGTCTCAAGGCTAGTCCATTCATCACAGAGTCGACGACTGAGGAGTACCATCTTTTCTCATATATTGTAAAGAGTTCGCAAGAGGAAACTTTCATCATCACACACATATAGGTTTGTAATGCCAGTTCTCGCGAACCCATAAACGGGGACGCTTGTACTTCTGTGAATCATCCTTGTCCATCTCGCCACTATCACGGTACTCCATATCCAATGAATCATTGTGCTCTTCATCCGTAAAACGAATGTCATGGTCCAAATCTTCAGAATCAGTCAACCCATCGTCTTCACTGGCGTCCTGGTCCGGCTCTTCTGATTGATCTGCATCCTCCGGGGCGTGTGAGTTGTGTTCGATCGTCCGCGAAGTATTCTCGTGAACTCCCATCTCCCTGGCTCCAGCTTTTAGAAGAAGCTCTATCATCGAGACATGTCTGCGGTCTCTTGCAATTTGTAGAGCGGTCCTACAGGGCAATCTTCGAGGGCGCCAATTATAAGCATTAATGTCGGTCCTTGCATCGTTTATGATCAATCTAAGGACATCAGGTCCCTGTCCAAAGGCCGCCAAATGTAGGGCTGTCCAGCCTCTATTATCTGCCATATTCACATTCAGGTTTTCAGAAAGTAAGAGTCGCTCGACGATATCGCTTCGACCACGTTCGGCCGCCTTGTGTAGCAGTGTTTGTCCAGTATGATCGGCTTCGTTGATAGAGATGTCCTCTCTTTGCAGAAAATCTTCCAGAACTTGCAAGTCGCCGGTTTCGTTCTCGTCCTCGCCTTCGAAGTCATATTTCGCCAAAATTTCTTTCCAAGTGGTGCGGCTCTCAAGTACGCCATCGTGCTTCAGTAGGAAACGAACAACAGGCCACTTGAAATGCCAAGTTGCTGCCCATGCCAACGATTTGCCTTGGTGATTATCGTTGGTGAGTTCGATACGCGGATGAGACATCAAGGATGCAAGGACTTTTGGCCCACCACGCTGCGCAGCCAGCTGCACCAACGAAGCACCGCGCCTGTCTTTGACTGTAGTATCGACATGACAGTTGTTCAGCATGAGCAGAACTAATTCGGAGGCTCCAGCGCATACAGCACTTTGTATTGGGGTTTGTCCCTTGGCGTCTTTGAGATTCGATCGCTCAGCGAATCTTTCTAAGAGTTGCGCAGCCATGCCCGTGTCCCCTCTTCGAGCAGCACAATGTAGAGGTGTTGCATCGATATAATAATTCTTGTGCGCTTCTATTTCCACGACCTTTGGATGCTTGAGAAGAGCGCTCACTACATCCGCATGACCGGCTGAAGCCGCCAAGTGCAGTGGAGTTCGTTCAGCCCATTCAGATTCTCGATCAATGTCAAGGTGTATCTCATTAAATGCCAGAAGCTGCTCGATCATGTTCACTTGACCATGTTTTATAGCATGGGCCAAAAGCGAATCCAAGCGGGATGTCATGCGCATGTTCGGATCAAGCTTTCCGGTCGCTGCCACACAGTTGAACACGGACACACGCCCCTGAGATATGATAGAATCCATTGCGTAGGCTCCATTTTCGGTGATCCATGCGCGATTCACCAGCGGATAATCTAGCAATAACTGCAAGATCGAGACTCGTTCATTCAATGCAGCCACCAGGAAAATCGTTGGGCCCCGTTCTCGAACAAGAGTATCACCAAAATGGCGAAGTACCTGTTGGAACATCTCAAGCTGGTTGGTCTTGATGATGTGTTCAAGGCTGGTCTTGGAAATTTCTGCTCCACTGTGAAGTAGCAGTGTGAATGCAGCCTGGTTGGAGTCGAACATTGCTTCATCGATAGGACTTCTCTGCCTATGATTTCTGCTATTCAATGGCGATCCCCATTCGAGGAGTTCGCGAACCATATCCAGCTGATTTGCTTTAACAGCACAGTGTAATGCAGTTGAGCCGTCGTCGGCAGGAGTAGAGAGGCGAACACCGAGTCGGAGTATGATCTTGAGCTGTTCAATGTTGCCGGCACTTGCAGCTTGCATCATTGTAGACGTGATGCAAAGCAGCGAACCATCTCCAAGTGCGCGAGTTGATGCACGAGTCAAATCATATGAAAGTTTTTTCTTCTTGCCACGGCTCACAGACTGCATTTGGTGAGCCGGATGGCTTTTGCGAAGATGCTGTCGTACATTGTCTTTGCGCGTAGCTTTGAATTGACATCCGTCAATAACGCATGAATACTTGCTCTGTCCAAGACGGTGTCGAGCGTGTACATGACGATTCAGATCAGATCGAAGTGCAAAAGCTTGGTTACAATTTGTGCAAGTGTACGGCTTCGAATGCGTCTTCAGATGCTGGCTAGGACCTCAAGTTAGATCCCCCTCTCATCCGGTCAATTATTTACTCACTTGAACCTTCCCAGCGAGAGGAAAGCTCGGAGACATTCTTCGCATTTGTATCTCTCGATCGACTCCATCATGGGACTATTGTCTAACAGAATATAAAACCGTGATCTTTGGGAAGATCCTCCATCGCTCACCGTCGTCATAAAACTCTCTCGAATTGTACGGGTTTTACACATTTGGGTGGTGCACGTGTGCTGGGAAAGAGGGCGTAATCGTGAGCCAATCATAGTAAGCACTAACGCCCTCCCACGGGGCATCTTCTCATTGGTGCGCCCCCGCAACAAAGTGCGAAAGGAGGTGTCCGCAAGCTTGCAGTGGCCGAAATCTCGTCCTAACATTTCTTTAACTCACACGGTGCAATACTCCTGAAATTCACGAACCTTCAGATACTAGCTCTAGCATCAACCTACGCGTGCCACTTTGCCATCATAATTGCATCAGCTCATTCCAAGACATCAGTACAACGTTCCAATTTCCTCCACCGTTGTCAGCCCCATTTAGGTATCCGAGCTCGACACTATGAGTATGCATACAGCGCAATCAGAAATAACTTGCAATGAAAATACACCGCGCGCAAACACGGAGACATTCGCTGCTGCGGCAAGCACGATCGATCCTGAATGGCTCTGGACAGGAAACGGAACATTGAAGTAAGTTTTTTTTTTAACATCATGCAGTTATGCCTTCCAGACACAGGAAGAGGACGCCCCAGGCTGCGCGGTGCAGCAGAGCCGCTTCGTGTCACCAATCAGCGCAGCCGGGCAAGGTCCGCATCACGTGCGACGTTCTGGTAATGAGCTTTGCCTTGTCGGGTCTCACACGGGTACGACTGTACCTCACGACGATGGACAACCCCAGGAAATGATTCCTGTCCAAGCGCATGATGCCTCTCCTATCGACGCCTATCCCGGCAATGCGCCAGATCCTGACTGGGACTTCGAGTCATTCTTCTCCTGGAATGCCGTGGACTTCGATGTCGCTCCTTATCTTCCCCCTCTTGGTGCCATGCCGAACGACATGCAGCAACTCACTCTGCCTCCTCAAGCACACATGACTATGGACGCACCCACTAACCAAGCGTATCAACTTGTTTCTCCTACCACTACTCACCTGGTACCCATCTTACCTCGCACCAATCTTACGGGCCAGGGCGCCGCTGGTGTCCTATCTCGTGTCGAGACTCGCTTCACATGCGGCTTCCCAGGTTGCTCCAGGAACTTCCGCCGCATAGGTGACTGTCGTCGCCACATGGGCAAGCACCAGGCACCCAAATTCAAGTGCATGGACGCGGCCTGCGACAAGACGTTCTACCGTTTTGATAAGGCGCGCGACCACATGCGCCAGGGGCATGGTATCGTGCTGTGAAAAGCATACACCGTCCTATCACAGTTATACAACTAGGGAGAGGGGCTTGAATGTCGCCGGTCAAATTGTCGAAGGATCTCTTTTGTTATCTCCTTTGGCGTTTTCGGTCTCTCTACCACTTCTCCCTATGCTCTTTACGTAACCTCTCTTGCGATTTTTGCCATGACCCTCATGAAAATAGTATGAATGAAAGTCTTTTCTTAGACTTGTGTGCCCAAACTCTTACCTATTGCTAGTAAGGTAACACTGAACCTTGTTATGGACGGCCTCTTCACAATCCAGCCTAGACACCACCAGGAAACGAGCCTTAACTTTCAACATTCATTCAATGCTCCATACATCCAAAACCTCAAATCCTCGCCTTCAAAGGCCTCTTCCCAAAATACACCGTCCCACCCGAATACAACCCCGCTCCAACCATCAACAACGCAGCATACGTACAAAACCCCGTCAAATACCTCGGCGCATCCCCATCCGGCCAAATATAGCTATTATACACCTGCGCCAAATTCCCCAACGCACTCATCCACGCCAGCGCAATAGAGCGAATCTCCGGCTCCATAGCCGCCATGGCCGTCGTACTAAACGCCAGCGACAGCGGAATCGTGCAGTACAACCCCATGTTCAGGAAACATAGCAGCACGTAGCGAGCAGTGAAGTTTGTTACGGCCGCTGTTATGGCGGAGATGACGGCGCCGAGGAACATTGCGAGGGAGAGGTAGTATCCTCTTCGTGAGGGCTTTTTGTCGCCGAAGATGGATAGTGCGATTGCGGCGGGGACGGCACAGACGTATAATGGTGCGGTCATGAATTGTGCTGTTGTAGAGTTGTAGCCTAGGCCTTCGACGAGCGTGGGGTAGAAATATGCGATTGAAAAACTTCCGTCGACGGTCATGAATGCGATAAAAATGATCCAGTGTGCCGGGGTAGTAATTGCGTACCAGAGGGCTTTGGAGATATTCATTCGTCGCTCTTTGTCGACGTTGATGTTCTGCCCATCAAGTTCTTGGCGACTGACGGCGAGGGCGCGTTCTTCGGAGGAGAATTTGGAGCATGTGGCTGGGTAGTCGAGGAGGACGAGGGGAGCGAGGAGTGCGACTCCACATGTGATGACTCCTTCGATGATGAACAACCAGCGCCAACCGGGGATGCCGTGGGCGCCGTCGAGGCCGCTGGCGATGGCGCCTGCGAGGATGCCTCCAAAGGCTGATCCGAGAATGCCAGCGAGCCAGAAGACTAGGAAGCGCTTCGTTTGCTCTGACTTACGGTACCACATGCTGAAAATGTGGAATACAGCTGGTGAGAAACCTGCCTCTAGAGCTCCGAGCGCGAAACGGAGACCCCAGAGATGCGCTGGAGTCTGCATGGCGGCTTTGGCAGCAACTACGATACCCCATAGGAACATGATGGTGGGGATGTAGATACTCGGACGCATTCGTGCGAGAATCATGTTTGAAGGCACGCTGAAGACGATGTAGCTGACTTGAAACAGGTTGATTGCGAGAGAGTAGTCTGTGTCAGAGAGGTCAAGTGCTTCGTCCATGCCGGCGATTTTGGCGTTACCGATGTTGGAGCGATCCATGTACTACACATGTGAGTAATTAAATGAGAGTTACTGGTAATAATGACTTACAGCCAGGAGATACAAGATCCATATTGATGGCATCAGATAGAGATCAATCTTCCGAACAAGTGCCTTCTCTTCCGGAGACTTTTGCGTCGGTTCAGCGCTTGGCGTCCCTTTATCGTTCTCCGCGATCTCCATCTTCTCGACATCACTGTGTCGCTTCTCTTCAGGTACTAAAGCCATGATCTACGCGTGGCCGGTTCGGAGGACGCTTGCTGTGGTTCTCTCGGAGGCCACAACATGGCGGTTTGAACTCTTAAGCATTTTTGTAGCTCAGTGCGGTGGCACAATGATCCCCAAGATCTGGGGTATCGACAGCCGAATCATAGCTCACCGCAGGAAGTATTCGAAATCCTACGAATGACGGCTTCGTCGATCATCTTGGCAATGTTCGAGTGTTGACTCTTGAAGGATGGTAGGCATGTTTACAACTTCGATATATGACAGAATTCGTGTTCTCATTATACACGCCGAGGTCGTATAATACGAAGAATTCCAGCAAAATGATCAAATAAGTAGTCGTGACAATGCTATGGTGAAGCCCAGTAGCTCGTCAGTTTGAACTGCCAAGCTTGAGCAGCATCGCCAAGTTGTACAGTGTGGGGCGTCAGTGCGGGGGACACAGCACGGAATTCAAAGCGAGGTCGGAGAGATAACCGAAAGCTGGGGAGAAGCTCAGATCATGCTTGTAAAGTTGCCGTCAACTTCGAAACGTTAAGGGGAAGTAGAATGAAGTGGACTTTTTGGGTGAGTTGGCGCTAGTGACTAAGCACCCTACCTTCTCTTCGGCGCCAGGAAAAGCAGTGCAATGGTGGCTGGGAATTTCCAACCATCTCAACCTTCTGAAGCACCTACGAAAAGTATCGATATTGTACTGACATCGCACAAGCGCTAATTTCCATAGGGAGTCAAGTGTTGTTATTTGCAAAGGTCTAGTCTATCAATCGCTGTTCAACGCCGCTGATGCATAAGAGTCGTATGCCGACATATTCGTACAATGTTTCTACAAGTCTTCCGCCTTCACAAGCGGATGCTGCTCGAAATACCTCAACAGCGTCTGGTACAGCACGAGCATTGTGCCGGACTGCACGCTTGTCCAAACGGCTCGCGGCCCAACCCCACGGAACCAGCCTGCGATCCCTTCAGTTTTGTATATTATCTTCAATCCAGTCATGACCGACGACGTATCCAACGTAGCAGCGCCGTGGGCTTTCAGTGTTGTCGATGGCGAGGATGTGGATATTGGTCGACTTTGCGCAGATCGAGACTTGCTTGTTTTGGACGGCGCAGAGTGTTTCGGTGATGTGGTTGATGGCAGGGGATTAACTGGAGCCTTCGGTGAGCTGGATGGAATGTCGTTGTGTTGTGTTTGTATCCGCGTCTTCACGACATCGAGCGGAGTGGTGATGACACCTGCCATGCCTCCGGCGCTAGCTGCTGTGGCAATCTCCAATGGCAGCCCGATGTTATTTGACCCCATGAATCGCTTCGCCCGATCTCGTAGTTCTTCGTAAAATGCGAACTGCAATGCTGAGAACGGCAGATCACGCCACAAGGTAGCCTTGTAACCATGGAACAGTGCGCTGTACCCTTCTACTTTTGCTATCGTCCGAGCGGCGTGGATTGTGCTTCGATAGTTGTAACCCGAATTGAAGTAGGGGTTGTTGTACCGGCCTTGCAACTGGAGGCGCGTCTTCAAGACTTCGGATGGTACATAGGCGGGCGCAGCGGCGAGATCGGCAAAAAGACCTGTGAAAGTGTCAACCTATTGCAGTTGCTAGAGACGGTCATGGGTGAACATACCAGCCATAAAGTATGACACTGATGGCGCAATGCCATAGTCGATCATGGTCCGTTTACTCCACTCGTATGCGCCAAAGAAGCAGACAGTGCCGGCGAAGGAGCCAAGAAAGGCAGGCTGCACTCCGCCATATAGGCCTTTCCTGAAGCCTTCTTGCCGCCATATTGTGTAGTATGTGTTGCCCATGGAGGTGTACTTGGGTGGCATGTGTGGGTCGCCCTGCTGCCGCGTCTTGACCGTGTCCAGCGAATGCATCAGCATATCACCGGTAGTGCCTCCTATGCCTCCTGCCAACATGGCCTGCCTGTTGTCAATTGAAGTCCAACTTTTCCCGATCAGGCATCCTCACATGTAAATATGGGGGCCTCGCCGCCTCATCGTCTATCTCCTCCTCGATTGCCGTGCTCAGGGTATCCGCCATGGACGGCTCGAGCTTCTCCACTGTATTTGCGACATCTAATCGGTGGCCGTCAACGATGTTGCTGGTCGAGTCTCCGGTGCTAAAGAGGTTGGCCACACGGGCAAGTACCATTAGCGTAGAGCTGTGGGTGCGACGCTGCGCTGTGCTGAAATGCTGAGCAGGTGAAGAAGGAAATAGAGAAGGGACTGGTATGTAGGCGAGAGCGTAGAAGGCAGTGTAAGGAATGACGTGGGTTCTCAGCGTGGCAGTGCGGTGATGCTCGAATCTCAAAATTTCGGCCAAGCCCGGAACGCCGCCGCTGCCCGCTGAACCCTGTCTATCAGCTATCGCGGGCACTGGGACCAGATGACGCCCACCACGGAAGCCTAGAGTCAGGTACCGAACGCCATCGATGCTTCCACTGGAACAGCATACCTCAGAATTGCAAATTGACGCCGGAATGTCTGGCGGTCCTGTGCTGTGTATAGTTGTCTTCCAACGTGTCTCAATAGAGTTTAGCGCTAGTATACATCTCACGTGAACACCCCAGCCTCTTGTTTACCGCTACGCGCTCATCCATCATCAACACACCACCATCCCAGCCACATCGCGCGCACCACGTTTCTTTCTTTCAAGAAGCATACCATTTTGATCGCAATCATTACGCGACTGTATTGCTACCATTTATCATGTCTCATTCGTGGCTGCAGCGAAAGCGCAAAGGCGAGCTGATTGACCTCGCGCAGAAAGCTGGTCTTCCTGAGTATGCACGTCTTGATCGCAGGTGCGAGAAACGCGGCTGACTTGTGCGTTGAAGTGCGGACGGCTACTTGAAGGATGATCTCGTCGAATTGCTTGAGGAACATCTCAACTCACACGAGACAACATATGCCAAACAAGCCGATTTCCGCGATTACTATGGTCGCAGCGGATCGCCGCTCAAACGCGAGCGGGCGTCGCCTTCAGAAGCCGTTACTCTGACCAAATCGCGCCGTCGGACGCTAATTAAAGCTCCCTCGTATGTCCAAATGCATCCGCGACACGGTACGCGCCTGGCTAACAACAAAGTCGCAGCGAAGAGCCAACACCCGAGAAGACCTTGACCGCGCCCAGCACGAGCGCACTTGTCACGCGTACTCCTCGCGTGGTTTCCCGACGCGTTTCTGAGGTGTTATCCGAAGTCGACATTCCCGCATCGCCAGCACAGCTCGCTGAGGTAGCCGACCAATCTTTCCAGGTTGTGAAGGCCAAGACTACCGAGCTGTGGGACAAAACACAGATCGACTACTTCAAAGAGCTCATCCGCGAGAACGCAAGCTCGGTGGCCACTATCCAGACCCTCATCCTCCTCATCGAGGCCGCCGGGCTGCAGTGGAATACGCTCCAAACCACACCCACATTCGCGCTCTCAGACTCAGTCTCCAAGTACACCAACAGCCAGTATTTGTTCATCCCAGACTTTCTTGCTCTTCTCACAAGCGACTGGTGGGCCCCAGCGACGCTCTGGTCACTCACCAACTGGGTGCTCCCGCTCGTCTTCTCGTACTTCTTCAACCTGACTCTGAAGTCGAATACCAACCGAAAGTCGTCTGACAGGCAGTATCCGGCTGACCCGCTTACATTCAACATTCTGAAGGCGATTCTGGCTTATAGCGCGTACAAGTTTCCTGTCGTGGACCCTGCTCTGACTGCAAATCCCGGCATTGTTCAAGCTAACGACTTGAGTTGGGGACCCTTCTCTGCCGAGACGGTTGGTGTGGTTCGTAGTAATGTCCCGGGTGGCTACTACGGCCTGCAGATTGGTGCCCTAGTTGGGGTTCTAATCAGCTTGTATGATGCTGCACTTAAGAAGTAAGCGGATACGCCATGCTGGATCGGCTGGGCTCGGGAAGCCACAAATTATTTGGTTTTGGATCAGAAAGGCGTTCGATTGGCGCATTTTGGGTTCGTGAGCAGGATACGCTCTGGTTGGTTTTGGGATCACGCAGTGCTGCGGTCGCCTTGTCAGTAGATGAGAGACGATCATGAATGTTTATCACGATTCCACGTTTGCATATTTGCCCTTGTTCTGATAGATTACACCTTGTGGTGAATGCTTCCTGGGCTGCAATTATCATTATGCTAATGTGGAAGGTAGCTCAATGCAGTCTGGGTGGGGCGCACTTGTTACGGCGTGGTGACGACACCAGCAACCCTGCATTTATACAATGCGAGACCATGCCGACCAGACCATCCGAGTATCAGAATTCCACGCCAGTGACCCACCATGCGACTGAACCCGCACGCCGACCCATCAACCTATCCAAAGCGCGCTCAGCTCCCTCACGTTGCGGGCACACCAGAAGGCGCAGCATGGTTTTGGGGCGGCAGCGATGAGCTTGGGCGACTAAATCTACTCACTCCAGAACGCATTGCAAAGGCCACGCAAGAGAATGTCAGAACAGGGGACGTTGTTGCCTTGAATCTCCCACTGGATATACCCAGCCCACCTTTCTTCGGCAGGAAGCCTTTCCAGCATCGCATCAAGTCTATAGGCAAGGGCGCCTTTGACGACGAGCACGAAATTAACACGCAGTCGAGCAGCCAGTGGGACGGCTTTCGACATTTTGCGGATCCGAAGACCGGATGCCACTACAACGGGGTTCTGTCAGATGAGATTCTGGGGGACGAGGACCACGATGTGGAGAACCAGGAGAGATCACGGCGACTGGGCATCGATGCATGGGCGAAGAATGGCATCGTAGGTCGCGGCGTCTTCCTAGATGTCTACGCATGGTCGCGAGAGAAGAACCCTTACGATCCATTCACAACACATCAAATCACTGCGTCCGACCTACAAGACTGCGCAAAGGCACAGGGTGTGACTTTCCAGGCCGCTGATATCCTGCTCGTTCGAACTGGCTGGGTGACAAGATATCTCTCTCAAACCGGCCCGGAAAGACAAGATCGCGCCAAATGGGAGGTCATGCAGCACGCCTACGCTGGCCTCGAGGCCTCAGAAGATATGAAAGACTTCCTGCACAACACATACTTCGCCGCAGCAGCCTGCGATAATGCGAATTTTGAGGCATGGCCGCCAGCAAGTCTGGAAGGCAGTTTACATGCAAGCATGTTGCCCTTGTGGGGCATGCCCATTGGCGAGCTGTGGGACTTTGAAGCGCTGAGTGTGAAGTGCAAAGAGCTGGGCAGGTGGACGTTTCTGGTGACGAGTGCGCCGGGAAACGTACCCGGTGGAGTTGGGAGTCCACCTAATGCACTGGCATTATTTTAAGGCGATACAGAGTGGTCCACGTCGAAGGGACGGATCAATCGGCGCGACATCGATCACTCTCTCGGCCCTTGGACACCGCACGGCAACAGCATGATTGCCGGTAATATTGATCAGTAAACCACACACACGTATACGCGGTTCACCCTTTCTCAATCTTGCACTTTACAACTTACTCAAAAGTCGATGGCTGGTGGCTGTGACATGTAGCGCAACGTCACCTGTCGACGAATGCTGGCCTACGCAGACTTTACACAACGTTTCGTGTTCAAGGTCGTTTATCACACGCTCTTATCCTCTCTCAACACATTCACAGCGTCGAACCAACGGAATAGTGCCTACCAAAGTACTGGCAGGAACAACGTATGTCAACATGATTGTGGCCTTCAACGAATGTCGAGTTTGTGAAGGGAGCTCAACAAACACTCATCGTATGTGCTACAACAACAACCACGGCTTGTTAAACCGATGCATATAAGAGAACCCCAGGCGGCGCACTCCAGGAATAGAGCAACATCCACAACCTCAAGCGAACCAAGAACACTGAATCAACAATACAATCAACCAAATCCAACATATCATAAGTTAGTATCTTGATTGCACTGATGTACTGCAACTGACATGCACTAAGCATAAACACAATCAAATACCTTCTACACTCTAACAATATGACGGCTTTCAACGGCATCGAACTCATCAACCAACAAGGTCCACATGACCGCGACAAGCGCTGGATCTGCCGTGAATGCGGTACTGAGAACGCGGTCGGAGAAGCGTGCCCATGTGGAAACGAGTCAGAGTGAAGACTAGTCTGTGAATGATTGGATGCAAAGTGAAGATATTTGCCATTCACATACCTCAAAATTGAATGAATTACCTATATAAAATCTTTCCCTCTGAAGCCTCCTTACTTCGTTCTTCTCCATAACAGTCAAGCATTTCATCAAACACAAAACAAACTCAAAACACATCGCACCACATCCTAATATACTTCATTTAACTCACAAACATGAGCGAGGAGAATACGAATAACGCACTCGCTGCGATC